>JBBPDJ010000019.1:8636889-8648598 GCA_037974625.1 Cucumis cinereus | reverse complement strand
TTAAGTGGCTTGGCTCTCCCACCCCAATAGCTGGCTTTTGGGGTGTGGTTCTCCAAGGTACTTAAGTACCTAACAAGGAATATCAAGAATCCAAGGGTCTTCAGAACAAATTTGAACAATCTTTGTGTTGTCTCACATCTTTTTGAGTTCAATAGGTGGGTCGAAATTAAAGAATCAGAGGTCATCATCAACCCGATGTTTGTAGAGAATGATCTAATTGATATTGATTAAAAGGTCACTTGCTGTAGAGATTGAGAAACCTGGGAAATGGCAGGAAGTTGGTGCCTTTCACTTAAAGTTTGAAAAATGGGATAAGTTAATCCATAGCAAACCTTTGTATGCAAGAGTGAAAAATGGGATAAGTTAATCCATAGCAAACCTTTGTATGCAAGAGGATGTGGTGGATGGATTTCAACTAAGAACGTACCCCTAAATTACTGGAATAACCAAACTTTTGAAGTTATCGGGGCCTAGTTTGGGGGTTTATTAGACATTTCCATGGAAACTTTAAACTTCATAAATGTATCATAAGCCAAAATTCAAGTTAAAGAGAATCTATGCGGGTTCATTCCAGCAACGCTTGAAATTACGATGAGAGGAAAGAAAATATTTTCTTGAACTTCGATGATATTTCATCAATCAACTCACCTAGTAAAGTCAAAGTGGATTTATTGTTTATGATTTTTCAAAACCAATTGATATTGTCAGATTAAATCAAGCTTTGAAGGATGAAGGGGTTGAATGTGATTTGTTAAACAATCACTTAAGAGTTTCTTCTTCCAGCAAGGATGTGTTCACCGTATGCCAGATGCCCTTTTATTCAGTCATAAAAGTTCAATCACTTGAAGCTTCAGAATCAACTGGAGGATATTTAGAAGATGCCAGCCGGTTCAACCCACGATCCATCTAGTCATTCCTCGGCTTCCTTGAACCGAAACAAGTTGATAGTGATCGAAAAGAAGTTGGAAGTTCATCTTTTGCCTAAGTCAGATTCATGTGACCATTCGAATTCTATTCAGCAATCCAAAAGTTGCTTGAAATTCCCACCTTTTAAAACTTACCAAAATGAATTAAATTCCAAAGTAGAGCAACGGTCATTCTCCTCTCTAATTGATTCCTATTCCCCTGGTATTTATGATATGACTGGCTGTAGAAAGCAAGAGAGAGAATCCAAAAAGGTTGAGTCTCCTAATTTGACCAATAAGAGTTCGAGCTTTAAATTGGTGGTTAAAGGAAAGTCAAATTCTTCCTCGGTTGATCTACCCAAGACGAAAGTCCAAAAGGCATAAGGGCCCATTTCGATCAATCCAAAATCATTTAGTGTTGTTTCAGAGACCAGCAACATTCTAGCGCCTGCAAGCGCTCAAGCAGCTCCTCTTCTTCCCACTCAACTTCTTTTTCTTTCGCCCCCACTTCTCCGGCCAGAATCACATCTCAAAAAGGGTCTAAACTCCACTCAAAAGCACGGAAAGCTTCACATCCCTTCAAACTCTTCCCAAAACATTTCGTAAGAAGGAACCGAACGAAAGAGATTCCCTAAGAAGAAAAGCTCCAAGGCGAAATTGATTTCAGGTCATAACCCAGATATATTGGAAGAAAGATGCGCTCAACTACAGGTCCCAACAAAAGATACCAAGTCTGTTTCTCAAGCATCCCATACTCATAACTTCAAGTACTCTATTTACTCTTTGTCGAACTCAAAGGTGAACTTTTTGAAAGGAGTACCAAGCCATACCCTGATTTCCGTCCCATAAGAAAGGAAAGTCAGCTTTTGATTCCCCATTCGGTGTAGTAGCAAGGAAGTTGATCATTCTGAAAAGTCAGACAATAATGAGAGGAAGAGACAATTGAACCAATAGAGGCAGACCTCAATGCTCTGTTTCAATGTGAGGAAGATTCGATTACCGTACAGATGACTTAGGATAATCTATCTCCAGGTCATTTGTCCGGCATTCCCGTTCATCTGAAGTCACTGGTAGCTGATTGCAATATTGTTTTGGGTTGACTCTTCATTACATACAGTAGTGAAAAGTTTGTTTAATAATGGAATTTGTCTCCTAGAATACGAAAGTTTTGAAAGATCCTTAGCAGAGAGTGGCCCTTAAAAGATTCTTGAAATCACTTCATCTAGATTTGATACTTTTTCAAGTTTCAACTCATTGTGTGCTCAGCTTTACATAGCAAAGCCAAACTCTTCATTGCCTTCTCTTCAAAGCCAAACTTTTTCCGGGAGTTGATGTTGGTTTACTCTTTTCTCCCTTTGTTATAGTTACATAGCAAAGCCTAACTCATTATAGCAACGAAGAGGCTTGTTTCCGTTTCAAAAAAGAACATTGAATGATATAATATTAAATTTACCTTCAACCATAAAAAGCTTTTGGGTCAATCGATAATTTAACATTAAAGCATTTCACTTTCCCGTTGACCCTCTCCCATTACTCAATTGTTGCTACCCAACTGTAAATCCTAACATTCCCACTTCTCTGTCTCTAATCTCTCTGAAATCTGAGGAGACATAGACAAACTAGCTAACTAGGTTTCATCAAAAGAAAATATTGAACTGTTATAGATTATCTTTTTTAAACATATTTAAGACATATCAAAATGGCGAATGTTAATAAATTATTAAAGGTCAAATTAAGTTCCAACTCAGTAATCTTAGTCCCACTGAGTGCAACCTCCAGAAGTACCAAAGCATTTCACAGGAATATTAAATATAAAAGAAACGATATGGATCCTTGATGTAAATGGCGTTCTCACAATTTTATCATACCAATCCATCATGTCATACACTTTTTGACCACTTCAACATATGGAACAATTTCCTTTTTTCCCCTAGTAAGATGGGATTATTGTGCAATATAAAAGGACCAGAGTAAATAACTAAATCGAGGCCCAAAGTTAAAGAAAATCACCACTGTCCACTTTCCATCCACCCGTAGCTAACATTTGTATGCGACCCCATAAATCTTCTAAAAAATCCTGAAACAACCACCAAAAGAGGAGTTATGTAATAAATACTGCTAATGTCATGAAAATGTTTTTTATTTAAAATTTAAATACATAAATAAATCAAATTAATATATTTATAGAAGCCCCTAATTTATCTATACTGAGCCCTCATGGGGCAGGGGGAGGAAGGTACCGACAGGAAGGCAGACATGGTGGAAGGTTTTTCTCCATGGAATGGTTTATAGTTAAAATTATTTTACTGTTGCTTATATGTTTTTTTTTTTTTTACAGTTTCTGAAGGCCACCGGTTTTCACTTATAGTTCGTTTGCCTTTTCAGATTGAATTTAGTTGGGGGTAGTTAATCCTGAGTTAGGAATTCCTGACTGCCATAAATTCATTAAATCCTGTAATCAATTCTCTGCTTTTAAACATTATGCTTCTTTTAATATGAAAATGAGAAAATCTTGTATAATCATTTTTTTAAATGGAAACGAGCCTCTTCATTAATAAAAAGAAATGAGACCAATGAACAAAGTATAAGAGAGTTATACAAAGAGCAAAAAGCATATAGGTCTATGCCTCAAGAGGAGCACCCGAGCATCCACTAGGTTGACACTCCCTTAACATCCTCATCATTTCCAAACAAAACTAAACTCAACATACATAAGACCAAGCTAAAACACAGCCCGGACAAAGGAGTAACAAAAATGCAAGGACAACGACATCCAGGTCAAAACACTACAAACAAAGCAAACCACAACAAAACAGGGCAAAAACCCTTTACAGAGCCATAGACAAGTAGTGATATGAACCGACCAAGTATCAAATTATTAATTTTATTTTATTTAATAATTATGATGTATTTTTAATATTTTTCAATTTTATCTTTTTTCAATTTGATCTTTTTTTAATAACATTTAAAAAAAGATAATTTAGTCTTTTTTAAATGAATTAGGGTTTTATTGAGAGGATATTTAAGTCTTGCCTTTAAGTTGTTTTACAGGAGTTTTTGATAATTTTTTATTTAGGGTTTTCTTTGAAAATTCTTTGGTAGATGACAGAGTCTCATCGCCGCCTTTTTGCAATTTTTGATTTAGGGTTGCAAGTCAAGAACATTTAGGTAAGTTTGATCATCTTGCTTGTGGAGTGTTCGAACTCGGAGTGAGGAACTAGTTCTCCTTATCTCTTGGTCTTCGATCAAAAGGTAATCCAAATCTAATCCATTCCCTTGGGTTTTTATTAAATTGATTTGGGAGTTTTAGAATTTGTTATTAGGGGTTCGCCAATTGGATTCCTAATTTACAAATCCTAGGGTTTTCATATCATTTGGTATCAGAGCCTAGGCTCTAGATTGGATATATGTCAATCGCTTTCTTGATTAAAGTCTACTTCTTAAGTTATTTTTGTTCTTGATTGAATTGGAAAAAAAAAGCTTTTGTCGTATAGTACAGTAAAGAAGAAGAAGAAGAAGAAGAAGAAGAAGAAGAAAGAAAAGAAAAAAAACGTTAAAAAAAAGGAAAAAAACAAGTTGCTTTAAGTTTAGAAGGCAAAAAAATTTATTTGAAGCACGTCAAGCAGACACGTTAATCAAGCTGCTGAAATTTCATAGGTTTTAACCTGCTTAACTTTTATAAGAAAATTAATAGTTTTTAAAGGGCAATTGGTTGACTTTTTTAATTGAGTTTTGGGTATAATTAGTGTCGTTGGATTCTATTCTTAATTCTTTGCTTCTTTTTATCATTATTTTGTCTAGTAGGTTGCTTTTCTTTGTTCATCTTGCATAATTCTTGAATTTTGAATATTAGGTTCTTAATTCTAAATATCATATTTTTATTGTTTCTTGTCTAGTTTGTTGAATCTCGAACATTAGGTTCTTGATTTCTAGTTTTTGTTTTTGTTGCATTCAACTGGTTTTTTGCTTGAGTTGGACACTTTACAGGCATTCTTGCTTTGTTTGTTGTTGGCTTGCTCTTCCGGGCTTGGGCTTGGTTGCAAAATTTTGGCTATCACCCAAAGAGTTCATATTAGTGAGAGAGATACAATTTGAGTGTAAACACGATTGAACATCATCTATCGAGGGAAACATGTGAGGGAGTAATTGTGAGGTCCAGTTTGCTTTCACTTGTTTATGTTTTGCAGCAATGGCAAGTGATGAAGATGCTCCACAGGGGCAGTTACAAAGAGGACTCAATGAGGAAGTTATGCAACGCTTGGAAACCTTAATCAATGTGAGGTTCGACAAAATGGAACAAAGGTTTCAAGATAGAGAGAAACCTAAAGTAAGGAGAGATTGTACACAACGACTTCAAGCGTTACGCCAGGAGAACAAAAGTGTGAACACTTACTATGAGGAATTGTTGTTACTACTTGAGAAGGCTAACATATATGAGAAAGAGGAAACTACCATGGATCGATTCTACAATGGACTTAATGAGACAACTGCCAATATGCTTGCCGACCGAGAAGAAATTTGACCTTGTGAGGACTTGGAAGAAATGATGCACGTTGCCATCAAGATAGAAAGGCTACTCCAAAGGAAATCTTCATGGTACACTAAATCTAAGTTCAATGTTAAAGCCACCACAAATAAAAAGAAGCGTAATATATTGTGTCAATGCATGAACATGATGTTTTGTCTAGTAACTCATTAGATTGAAAGAACTCACATGATTATAATTTTGATACTGTTGTTGAACTACCTATTACTAGAGAAGCATGTGTTAATGGTAGTGGGAAAGAGGAAGTAGCTGGTAATGAACTTGAATCTGACGGACTTCCTAGTCCATTAGAGTCCAAACTAATATTTGATCATACTGTTGTATCATTGCTTCCAAGAGAAGAAAAACTTGTTGTGTGTGAGTTGAAAGACAAAAGGCATGAGACTGAAACAAAAACAAAAGAAATATGTGAAGAAGAAAAGTGTACAAACATTGATGAGAGAAAAGCCAATAATGTGAGTTTGGAAATTTGTGAGGATGACAAAAGAGTCTGTTTTCCGACAGATGAACTTCCTCCAAGTTTGCCTAGTTTTTCCTTTGAATTTTTGCAAGAAGTAAAAGTATTAAAACAAAACTCCATGAGTGGTCCAAGTTCTTTTGATGGTCACAAACTAAATGAAGATTTGAATGACCAATATTCTTTCAAAACTAGGAGGAATCCAAGATGGTGTCTACCTTTGACATCTCATGACTTAGATGATGCTTTGCAAGGGAGACCAACCAAAAGAAGTCCAAGGAGATTGACATTATTTTCTTCTCATGACTTCAAGATTGTTTTACAATGATTTGATTTAGATTTGAGGACGAATCCTTCAAAAGAAGGAGAGGATGATATGAACCGACCAAGCATCAAATTATTAATTAGACTTTATTTAGTAATGATGATGTATTTTTAATATTTTTCAATTTTATCTTTTTTCAATTTGATCTTTTTTTTAATAACATTTTAAAAGATATCATTTAATCTTTTTTCCAATGAATTAGGGTTTTATTGGGAGGCTATTTAAGCCTTGCTTTTAGGTTGTTTTAGAAAGAGTTTTTGATAAGTAAACTTTTAGGGTTTTCTTTGAATGAAAATTCTTTGGTAGATGTCAGAGTCTCATCGTCGCCTTTTTGCAATTTTTGATTTAGGGTTTCAAGCCAAGAACATTCAAGTAAGTTTGATCACCTTGCTTGTGGAGTGTTCGAACTTGGAGTGAAGAACTAATTCTTCTTATCTCTTGTCTTCGATCAAAGGGTAATCCAAATCTAATACATTCCCTTGGGTTTTTGTCAAATTGATTTGGGGGTTTTAGAATTTGTTATTAGGAGTTTGTCAATTGGGTTCCTAATTTACAAATCCTAGGATTTTCATATCATACTGATTTGAAAACATAACAAAGACTGCGAACACAGATAAGACCGTGCGACTTCTTCGCGCAGTGGCCACGACGACGATGATTTTGATGACGATGAAGGTTTCAGTGGCGGCGACAGCTGTGGTTGAGGCGGAGCTGGTGCAAAAACTAATTGCACCGTTTGCACCAGACTAATTTGGGTTACAAGAGTGCAACAAACGACTAAGATGCGATTGAACTTAAAAGTCTAATGGGCGACTGGTCTGCCTCCGTCGACAATTGACGGAGGCAGAGAACAAATAGAATATGGCGGCTAGGGTTCAACAAGACAAAACCTAAAGCTCTGATACCATGTTGGAATTTCTATATTATTGAATAATCATAATAATTCAGAGTACATAATGATCTTTTACATAGGAAATAAATAGACCTCAAAGAAACCACAAAAGGAAAAACCATAAATGGAAAATACGAAAAAGGAAAATAATAATGAAAAATAATAATAATCCATAAAACCTAATTTTCCATTTCAACAGAAAACACAACAAAGAGTGCAGACGTCTCCAAAAGGCGACTGTGGACATAGATTTGGCCATGCGACAGATTTGGATGGTAGCGGCAGTATCGACAGCGGAAAAAATGGCAGCTCCAGCGACTGTTCCAACAGTGGTGGCGACAGCTGGTGGTAGTTGTGGTTGAGGTGGGGTTGGTGCAAAACTAAGGCTATCTTGACAATTTGCACTGCATTGATATGGGTTAGAAGATTGCGACAAGCGACATAACAACTATACTCAAAACCCTAATGAGCAACGGGTCTGCCTTTGCCGACGATCGATAGAGGCAGAGAACGGATAGAATATGGCGGCTAGGGTTCAACGAGAGAAAACCTAAATCTTTGATACCATGTTGAAATTTCTATATTATTGAATAGTCATAATAATTCATAGTACATAATGATCTTTTACATAAGGAATAATAGACCTCAAAAAAATCACAAAAGGAAAATTCATGAATGAAAAATAAAAAAAAGAAAAATAATAATAGAAAATACTAATAATCCATAAACTTTGATTTTCCTTTTCTACATAAATATTTAATAAAAAATAATAAGATTATTCCACACCTCCCCTCCCGACCGGACGACGGCGGCGCTCGTGAAAATATTAACAAATCTACATTTTTCTATCTCCTCACCCCTCTAAAACATGGGTATCCCTTGGGACCCAAACCCACACCATAAGGTAGGGGTATGTAAAGGAGCTTCCATTTTGCTTTCTTGGTAATGTGTAGATACAAAATTGGAATAAAATATTAATATATATTTTTCAAGCAAGTTTACAAATTTTTTCGCCTACAATTTTAAAAGAAGTTTCTCTCACCTTTAGAAATGACAAGCCAAATATGCAATATCGCTTTATAGATTTGCTATTGTTAATGTACAAAAGACATCTGAAAAGATAAGGTAGAGTTTAGCAAAATTACAGACCCTAATTTGTAATCTGTTTTTTACTGAAGTTTCAGTAGCCAAGTAGACCATAAGCACTACAAAGAAAAATAGAAATCTTGTAAATGTGCTCTCAATATTGTAAAATTCAATAAAAGAAAAATATATCCTGTTACGAAGTAGTGCAATAAATTGTGCAAGCAATAGGACTTGGTTAATGTTTTTTTTATAAGAGACACATATATTGAGAAAAAAAAAGGAAGAAGAACAACCTAAAGGTGAGGGCCAAGGTAGCCCTCCCAAGAGAAAACTAATACAGAAACGCTTTCCAGTTGTTTAAAATTATGGAAAAACTGTAATTACAAAAAAGTTTTAGTGTGATTTGTACACCACCAAGAAGCTGTGTATTGCACCACAAACCAAAAGGAATCAAAAGAACTAACTGTATCATCAAACACTCGTCTAATTCTTTCCAACCACAAACCCAAACTAAGGACCGAATAGCTTCAGCTAACCACTCATTTGCCTTCTCAGGGAAGCTTCAACTAACCACACATCTGCCTGCTCATGGAACCTTTAAGGGCAATAGCTTCAGCTAACTACTCATTTGCCTTCTCAGGGAAGCAACAATTAATGCTGAATAAATTTAGTAATAAATCTCAAGCTTTTCTGACAAAAACACAGTGAAGAAAAAGATGGTCTATGGTCTCTTCCTCTTTGTAGCAAAGGTAGCACATGGACGGATTAAGCGTCATGTTGGAGAGCTTTCTTTGAATCCTATCATGAGTATTTAAGCTTCTATAGGCTAGAAACCACAAGAAGAATTTGACCTTCTTAGGAGATTTAGATTTCCATATTGCCCGAAGCAAGGGGGATGCAGGCAGCCAAGAGTTTGAGAAAATCTTTAGAAAAGTAGACTTGGTAGTGAATTTACCCGAAATATCCGTCCACCATTTGATGCTATCACTCTCCTCCTAAGGAGACCATGAATTTAATAATTCAATGATTGCCACAACATTAGAAATTTTTTTGTCCAGTAAATTCCTTCTAAGCCCCAAATTCCATGACATAGAGTGACTACACCAACAGTCCGCAACCATTGACTCTTTGTTCAGCGAAAGAGCATAAATATCTGAAATTTTTTGGGAGAGGGGGATAGTGTCACACCATCTATCCAACCAAAACTTTATATTTTTGTCATCCCCTAAAACAAAATTCGCAAAACTGATGAAAATATCCATGAGCTTCATAATACTAGCCCACATCTTGTAGGCGCATCCTTTCTTTGACAGATTAGTAAACCACCCGATAGGATCCAAGCCTTAAATAGCAGCAATAAGCTTCCTCCAAAAAGCATCCTTTTCCATAACAAACCTCCATAACTATTTCATTAAAAGGGTCGTATTTTTATGCTACAGTAAACCAATCCCGAGACTACCATATGCAATGGGAAGAGCAGAGATATCCCATTTACCTAAATTTGCAATTGGCTTGAAAATACCTCCATTCCAAACAAAATCCATGATAAGCTTCTCCATCCTTTTGATAACCCCTTTAGGAGCTTTAAGCAGTGAAAATAGATAGCAAGGGAGACTATTTAGAACTGATTGCGCAAAAGTTAGTCTACCTACTTTTGATAGATGAATAGATTTCCATCTATCTATTTTAATACTAAATTTGTCAATGAGACCATTCCCCGACTCCTTATTGGCACTGGCACCCCCAACCAAAAAGCCTATGTAAGAAAAGGAAAAAGAGTCCAACTTGCACCCAAATTTAGTGGCGTTATAATCCAAATCTTCTATATCAACATTTATACCAATAAGCGAAGACTTGGCTGCATTGATGGACAAACCAACTCCTAACAAGAAAAGGTTGACTATGGACCAAGTAGCCTCTAAATTACCCACCTCCCAATTAGAGAAAATCAGAGTGTCATCAGCGTACTACAAAATATTCAAATCCACTAACGAGTTTCCAAAAGAGAAGCCTCTTAAGGTCTTTCTTTCATTACATAAGTGCATTAGAGTGCTTAAAACATCTCCACAAGAGTAAAGAGGAAGGGAGCAAGAAGATCTCCTTGTCTAATGCCTCTCTTAGCAACAATCTTATCTCTAGGCCTTCCGTTAATTATAATAGAGAAGTTTGTTGTGGACAAGCAACCCCATATCCATTTCCTCCATCTACGGCCAAACCCTTTGAGTGTCATAACCGAATCCAAAAACAGTCAATCCACTTTATCATAAGCTTTTTCATGATCCAACTTTAAAAGAGTACCCTTTTTACCTTTAAGACTCAATTCATCAGTTACCTCCGAAGCAATTAAAATGACATAAAAACACTGTCTTCCTTCAACAAAGGGCATTTGGGAGTCATTGATAATTGAGGGTAGGACATTTTTCAGTCTATTTGCAAGGACTTTGGAGATAATTTTGTAGAGATATGTGGTGAGACTGATCGATCTGCATTTACTGACGTGAGCTGGCTTCTTCTTCTTAGGGATAAGGCAAACATAGGTTTCATTACACTTTCTGTTAATAATCCCGCTTCTAAAAAAGTCTTGGAACACCCTTACTAAGTCAAATTTCAGAATGTTCCAAGATTTTTTATAGAATTCACAAGTCATACCGTCCGGACCCAGACACTTCCTTGCTCCCATGTCAAAAACTGCATCACGAATTTCTTTTTCCGTGAAAGGTGATTCAAGAGAATCCATAGTCTGCCCATCTAACACCCTCCACCCAATTTCATTACAAATAAAGGGCTGGAAAATTCTGGAACCATATAGCCCAGAGAAAAAACACAGAATCTCATTCTCAATTTCAGTTTCAGTCACTAGCAGCTCTCCATCATTATTTTCAAGGTACGTGATAGACCTCCCATTAAACATGTGTATAGAAGAAGAGGTAAAAAAGTAACTTCAAAACCTAGTCAAGGGCAAAGTATTAATAGTAAGTTGTGATGCTATTTGGTTAGGAGAAATAATAATATAAATAGGAATTTTTTGGGCTAGGGTTAGTTATCTTGGAGAGTGTCATTTTTTTGTGGATGAACTGTTGTTCATAGGGGAGAGAACAACCCTTTTATTTGGTTGCTGCATATTTTGTTTATTCTCTGTTTGGAACTATTACCGGTGTGGAATTTCTGGAAATATACATTTACATACATACATATACATTTACATACATACATATACATATACATACATATACATATACATACATATACATATACATACATATATATATACATATACATACACATATATATACATATACATACACATATATATATATATACACACACACACACACACACACATATATATATATATATATATATATATATATAGATACATACATACATATACATATACATACATACATACATACATACATACTGTTACATTTACTAATTGGCTTAACATAATTCCTTTTCTCCAAGAATATCTTAATTATTTATGAGATAAAATACTTT
>JBBPDJ010000019.1:8594505-8636789 GCA_037974625.1 Cucumis cinereus | reverse complement strand
TCTTTCAAACCATCAACATGTTCCTACGAAAAAAGGTAAGGGGTTCTCTCCTCTCTCCTCTCTCCTCCTCCTCGTTTCTCCTCTCTCCTCCTCTTTCCGCCCCCCCCCCCCCCCACCCCCATCTTCTCCGGCCTCCGACCAAACTTTCATTGAATCCGACGGTAGCCACAACAACCTTAAAGGATGGAAGTTAAAAGCTGTAAAATTGCGAACTCTCCTTATTGCATCTGGCATGAAATAGGCCACTCTTGAGTGAAGGATGTTCATTTTCGGAAAATCCTTGTCCTATCAGAGCCTCAACTCAAATGGCTAATTAAGTTCCTTGAAGAGCTAATCAATTAACCAACCTGAAAATACTTCAACAAATCTGAAAGAATGACTTACGAGAACATAACTCTTTGCAAATTCAAAACCAAGTCAGGAAGGTTCATCGGGTGCATTGCCAGGAACAAAGCAGAATCTTACTCCTACATTCATGTCTTCCCGGGGGAATCGAAGCAAGGATGGTGCTCCTTTTATAACATGCTCCAGAGCTTCCGTATGACCCATGAATACAAACTATGGCAATCCTCTCTCTTCTCCAAAATATCTCAATCAAAAACAACAGACGAAGGGCCCAGCTACGCCGGTATAGTAAAAAATCCCACAAAGCCACCCACACCCAGCTCCTCAACGGCCTACACCATAAACGAGAGCAAATCAAAATCTCTGTCTTCAGAAAACCGATAAAATTTATGGGTTAGAAAAGCTGAAGATTTCCTAGAGGAAGACTTTACCAATCAATGGATCATCAATAGACTGTTTGTATTCAATGAATGGGAAGGACATTAAAAATTATCTGGAAGACCATCTACCAAGTTTCAATGAGCATCAATCCTTTCCATATCGACAAAGCTATCATTAAGGTAACCCAAGGATAAATTGAAGACATGATCATTTCACTAGGGAAGTGGGCTAACTATAGAAAATTCCATCTCTTATTCGAAAAATGGAGTGTAGAAAAACTTAGCAGGCCCTCATATATAGCAGGAAATGGAGGATGGATATCAATCAAGAACCTGCCCCTTGATCTATGGAGAAAGGACATATTCACATAAATTGGAAACCAACTTGGAGGTTTGGTCAGCATTAGACACTCTAAATCGAATAAACTGCTCTGAAGCAAGAATCCGGATACAGAAAAATTTATGTGGTCTTCCCCCAGCTACTATAGAATTGAAAAGCGAGAAAAGGGGAAACTACTTACTAAACTTTGGGGATATAGAATCCATTAAAGGCTTAAAACCAGTAAGCCACTCCTTGAACTTCTCAAATTTCTGTAACCCAATTGATCTTAGCAGACTAAAGGCAGTACCGGTTGATGAAGTTATACTAGTAGATTTTCCCATTTTCCAGGAATATCTAGTGAACATGCCTTCTATTTTTCGAAACCCGAATGAAGCAAAGATGGCAGAGGAGGTTAAGGAGGAAGACCACCGAAAAAATCTTCTCGCCCTGGAGAAGACAGAGAAAGCTGTGCGCCAAAATTCAAAAAAAGGAAAGGAAGTTGAAAAATTCCTGCATGGGGAACTTTTCAAACTTGACAGAGATGAAAGAGAAGAATGGCGGCCAAATTAAAGATTACAAGCCGGTCCCACTTATCTGCCAACCAACGGTATCCCCCTCATTAAATCCCAACGGAATAATCAATCAAAAGTCATCAAACGTGGACCCCACAGTAGTAAATGATGAGACCTCAACCGAAATCTGTTACATGAGAGAAGAATAGAAAGAGTCATATCCCACATTCACACCTACATTTATTCCAGAAATTAAAGAGTATCTTACCTCCTCATCGTCCAAGTCAAATTCTCTCTCACTGCTGGACAGAACAAAGAAAAATTCCTAGTCTGACGAAAAAAAGAACTCCATTTCCTCAGCATCAGAAAGTCATCAAAGTTTCAGAAAAGTCCTTAAATTCTACCTAAAAGGAAGAACATCCTTTTACAACAGATGGACAGCCTTCTTGAACAATGATTTATTAGAAGAAAGGTGTGTCAAATTACTCTCTGAATTCATCGAAAACTCCAGGTCAGTAAATACTTTAAACCATCCTTCTAATCCCAACCACTCCCACATCAATACTCCTCACTCAGATGACTCTCTCATGTGAGGTACTATGTGCATGGATGACGAAACACAGAAAGTATATTGAGGAATCTAACAAAGAAGATTCAATCACAAAGGTAAGCAGTGAAGACTTAGCCATTGAACTCCCAGAAACATTGGAGGAACCAATCAACAATCATGAAGAAGTGGCAGATTTATCCACTTTATTTTCATCCCCTGAACCAATAAAAGTGAACAGAAAGGCACCATACAATCTGCCTACGGAACTGATTAGTTTCATGAACGAATGTGAGATTGAGCTAATATAGCTAACACCAATCAAAGGCAGAAATGAAGATAGTGTCGTGGAATACGAAAGGGCTAATAAATAAATCCAAACATCTTGCCCTGAAACGATTAATCTAGGATGTAATCCCAGACGTAGTTCTTATTCAGGAAACAAAGCAATTAGAGATTGATATTAAATTAATAAAAGCAATATGGAGCTCAAAAGACATTGGCTGGGAATTCATTGAAGCAGAAGGCAGATCTGGGGGAATTCATCAATGTGGGATGAAAGTAAAATTTCAGTATCAGTTCTCAAAGGCAGATTTGTACTCTCAATTAAATGTAAAACCACATGTAAAAAGACAGCATGGATTTCCAATGTGTATGGTCCAGCAAACTACCAAGACAGAAAGCTAATTTGGCCGGAGCTACATTCCATTTCAGAAGTCTATTCTGGAGCTTGGTGTATAAGGGGAATTTCAACATTACAAGAACTTCTCAAGAAAAATATCCAGTTGGAAGATACACGAGAGGAATGAGAAAGTTTAATAAATTTACTGAAGATAAAAAATTACTGGATATCCCCCTATCAAATGACAAGGAGAGTTAGTATCCCAGTTCTTACACGATAGATTTCTAGGCACAGAGGAATGGGATGTATTATTTGCTGATTCGAGAGTCACTCGAAAGGCAAGACTATGTTCAGATCACTTCCCAATTTTGCTGGAAGCCGGGGCCTACGCATGGGTCCCTTCATTTTCGCTTTTGCAACAGTTTGTTGCTAGATAAACATTGCTGCAGAATAATTGAAAATTCACTCCGATTGAATCATCATCAAGGCTGGGCAGGCTACATTTTATCCTCCAAATTCAGAACTTTGAAATGCCTCATCAAAAAATGGAAACAAGACAATGAAAAGTCTAAGAAAATTCAGGAAGAAAGTCTATTGAAATCTCTCTCAATAGAAGAGGAAAAAGATGAACAACAGAATGATACAACTGTCTTTAACATGGCTAAAACATGCATCCAAGCAAATTTACTAGAATTATACAGAAGTCAGGAAAGAGACCTCCTCCAAAAAAGCAAACTCAATTGGCTTAAACTTGGAGATGAAAATACTAATTTCTTCCATCGTTTCTTAGCAGCCAAGAAAAGGAGAAACTTGATACCCGAGCTGATAAATGACCAAGGGCTCCCCAATTCCTCTTTTTCGAAAATAGAAAATATTATAGTAGGGTATTATACTGCCCTTTATACAAAATCCCCCCAAGTTGGCTATCTCCTATCCCCATTAAATTGGAAGGTAGTGTCAGAAGATAAAACAAGTTCCTTATTTCAAATTTCTTAGGGGCAGAAATAAAGCCAGCACTAAAACAACTGGGAAAAAACAAAGCTCCAGGACTTGATAGCTTCACAGAAATTTTTTTACTACATTTCTGGGATCATTTCAAAGACAATTTCATGGCTTTATTCAACGCTTTTTTCGTAAAAGGAAAGCTCAATGCCTGCGTGATGGAAAACTTCATATGCCTTATAAAAAAAGAAGGAGGACGCAACCATAGTAAAAGATTTTCGGCCAATAAGCCTAACCACTCTCACCTATAAATTGATAGCAAAGTACTTGCTGAAAGGTTAAAAATGGTCATGCTCAGCCTCATCGAACACTCCCAAAGTGGCTTCTTGGAAGGGCGCCAAATCTTGGATCCCATTCTAATAGCAAATGAGGTGGTCGAATACTACAAAACCAAAAAGAAGAAAGGATGGCTCCTAAAGCTGGACCTAGAGAAAGCCCTTGACAGAGTGGATGGGCTTTCTTAGAAAAAACTATGATGAAAAAGGAGTTCAGCCCTAGATGGATAAAGTGGATTATGGGATGTGTGAGGAATCCAAAATTCTCAATCTTCATCAATGGCCGTCCAAGAGGAAGAATCACAACATCAAGAGGTCTAAGGCAAGGTGACCCATTATCTCCTTACTTATTCCTCTTGGTAAGTGAAGTTCTTAGCTGCCTCATATCAAGACTTCATGATAGATAGCTCTTTGAAGGATTACAGTAGGTAAAGACAAGATACATGTCTCCTTATTACAGTTTGCGGATGATACCTTAATTTTCTGCAAGTGTGATGATTACATGGTGCAAAACTTAAAGAAATCACCAATGCTTTTTGAATGGTGTTCAAGCCAAAAAATCAACTGGGAAAAGTCATCAATCTGTGGGGTTAACATCCAAACAGATATCATTGAGGAGATGGCAAATAGACTGCAATGCAAAGTTGAAAACCTTCCCATCATGTACCTTGGACTGCCACTCGGAGGATACCAAAAAATGCTAATTTCTGGCAGCCCATCATTGATAAAGTTCAAGGAAAATTAAGCAAATGGAGAAGATATAATCTATGAGGAGGAGGCAGACTCACATTATGCAATTCAGTACTGTCCAACCTACCTACTTATTATGTCCATCTTTCTCATGCGCACCTCAATAACCAAATCCTTGTAAAGAATCACGAGGAATTTCTTTTGGGAAGGCAACAAAGGGGGGAAATTGAATCATCTAGCCCATTGGAAAAAAACTGTACAACCTTTCAAAGATGGCGGCCTGGGACTCTGTAATCTGAAAAATAATCAACTTTCCCCCGCAACTCCCATCGAGACTACACTATACAAAAGCTTATGGAAAACTAAAAGTCCGAGAGTCAATATCTCGGTTTGGACCATGCTGTTTGGAAGTCTAAATTGTGCTGCCACCTTACAGAAAAAACTCCAGAGCATGTCTTATCTCCCCACATATGCCATCTATGCCTGAATCATTCGGAAAATATGGAACATCTATTCTTTGGCTGCCCCTACACCTTCAACATTCGGAAAAAATGGTTCAGATTGCTGAACATATTCCAGTTATCATGGGTCTTTGATGGAAGCTTCAGAAACGACTTGATCCAACTGCTAATAGGCCTCATCCTAAAGAAACCAGCTTCAGTTTTATGGATTAACGCAATTAAAGCATTGACAGTGGAGTTGTGGTTTGAAAGGAATTAACGGGTCTTTCACGTTAAAGCATTACCTTGGAGAGAACGCTTCGATTACGCTTGCCTCAACGCTTTATCATGGTGCTCTTTGTCTAAAGATTTCCAAGATTACTCTTTGCCAAAAATACTATTAAATTGGCACGCATTCATAAGACAAAGCAGAGGATATTGATCACATCGGCTGTTACATATTATGTTTATAATTATGTTTGTATGTTTATAACTATGTTGTTTTTGTAAGATTTAGTTACTATAAGGCATCATCAGCTCGCTTATTGTAATGTATCAAATTTGGGGTCTGTCCAAATTTGATCACTATCTTTATTATTTACAAGATGGTATTTGTATTTGTACTTTGAGGATATGATGAGTGCGCTAGGGGGGTGTCAACCTAGTTGAGATGTCCCGATGCGCCTACTGATCCAACCCCCCTTTTCTTTTCGCTCTTTGTGTACTACTCATGTACTTAGAGCTTTTTCCTCTTGATTATTCAATGTTAAGAAAAAGCTGTTTCCTTTGAAAAAAAAAAAAAAAAAAAAAAAAAACGATCAACATTTGTTCCAAGATAAAACCCCAGAAGATACTCCCCTTCGGCAAACCAAAGAAGCGAAGACCAAACACAAAACCAATATCAAGTTAAATCTACCATAGTGAGGTTTTTCTCGCAATGAAATAGGGCATTAAGATTTGTTTCTAAAAGCTCAAAATGTTTGTCTCTCAAGCTCGGTTGACCTATCCAAATGCTCCACTTCCTCACTACTAACGCTAAGAGGAGAGTCGAGAGAAGACTCATCCTTCTTGCTATAGGGATTGAAAGGGTTTTTGCAACGAGATCTCTTAAAAAATTTTACCTTTGAATTCGGCATGGAGAACTCAGAATACATAAACTGAGTAAGGGTGAATGATGAGAATCTGACTTAGTAGAATGGGTTGGAACTTGAATTTGGGTGCAACTAGCTTCCAATAAATCTTTATTAGCCTCTAAAAACAGCTTGGATCTGCTGGATTGAACTGAGGAGTGAGAATTTGTACGTTTTTCCTCTAACAATTTAGGTACTTGATCTTTAATTATTTGGTCTTTCAAGGACTGTTTAGCCAAAATCTTATTTGATTTTTTAGTTCGAATGAAATACTTCGGAAAGGGCTTGAGGCAATGTGGGAAGATCTTAGAACATTTCTTTCTATTCGATTTTGCTCTGGAGACTGACTTTGTTGAGGAATATGAGAAGAAGAGGAGAAGGAACCTGGCGATGAAGAGTTGAAAGGAGCTTGGCCGAAAGACTATGAAGGGTTCTGGAGCAGCCATTGAAGTGGGAATTAAATTATCTGAAGGCACAATGAGCGACTATCGAATTTTCGAAGGAATTTGAATGTCTGATGTGTGGTGTGATGCCATCTGTCCTTTGTTTGAAAAGGTAACAACCGAATTAATCTGAGAGAAGGTGGCTTGTTTAAAGGTTGTGTGACGCTTGGATTCTTATCGGGCAAAGCAAAGGTTTTGGCCGCATTTTTCTCTCCTATGTGAAAGCAACTCTTCGTCTTATTCATTCACTTAAATTTGGAGAGTTAAATTGTTTTTCCTTATTATTAAATATATGCAAAGTAGGTCTCATCATATATGAGAAATACTTTTTACAAATTAGGAAAGAATAAAAGCAATAAAGGATAAATATACGAACAATAATAAGTATATACAAATATTGAAATTCCAACGCTCCCTCTCAAGCTGGTTTGAAGATGTCTTCAGCTCTTGCTGTAAGAAGCTTCAAATTGGGTTCAATTGGAGTTTCTGCAACCCTGCAACCAAGGAGGCTTGTTTCTTCAAGTAAGTCGAGGAAATACTTTCTTTGATTAACAAAAATCACTTTTTTGATCTTGCAAATTCCATTCCCAGGAAGTATTTCAACATTCCCAGATCCTTAATTTGAAAATCGCCAGGTAGTTTTTTTACATTGGTGTTCCAACATGTTTTTTTACAAGTTGTGGAGCATTTGACAAAAAGAGAAAACCTTCCTTTGACTGCTTCAACCACATTGATCTTACTTGTATCCCACCTAGTGAGGATCCCACTCGAGGAACCGAAAAATTACACCAAATCCCAACCAATATCATTGGAACTCCAAATAGATTTGATGAATGCCACAATAAAGCTTTCCATTTTGGATTTCTGAATTAATACAACATCCGAATGATGTTTTTTGAGGAAATTCTCAAGGGCAATTTGCTGGATGGGTCTTTTAGATGCCTTGTATTCTAGGAGACTATTTTAATAATTAAGTCAACTACTTAGGGTCTTTTAGACCAACTGTGGCTTCTTCAAACAGAGTATTCAAATCCATTCCTTTGACTTCATTGTCAAATTGTGATCATCAGGGGCCTTTAAGCCTATAGAGTCTTCACTGCTAACACTAACTAGGGATTCAAGCTCAACATCTGCCTTTATTTTTTTCAAGGCCAACAGAGTGGCAAGGAGAAGCTCTCAATAAAGTGAAGAATTAGGAACTGTAAAGCTTGAATAATTCCGTAAAGGGGAATTTGCAACTGACCAGGACCGATCGGAAGAAGTTTGTATTTTTGAGTTGCAAACCTCCAGGAGATTCGTGTTTTCTTCCGAGAGAGATGAGCTCTGAAATTTCTTCTTTTGAAGAGCTAGAGAAAGAGCATTAATGGTAAGACCCCACAGATTCAGCCTTCAATAGAGTCGTCCAAGCATTATTGAAAGATGTTTTGTTGTTGATAAAATGTTTGAGGAAAATTTTTGAAGAAACAACCTTCTGCTTCTCATTGTTGTAAACAATTTTTTGAGATGAATCAACTTGAGAGAACGACTGCGGAGAGTTGGAAGTAGTGGGGCCGGAGGGAGAGTTAACTTTTGTAAGATATTTAATGCACTGTCTACAGAGTTGTTTCTGCTACAGATTTTTCCATTAATGTTAAGCAATAAATGTATCGGGAGAGCCACATTTTCTCTTTCTACCTTGTCAAGTTTCGGTTTTTTAAAAGCTGCAGAAGCTGTCGTGGGCCCCATTAGGAGAAAGTCTTCTACGGGCTTTTCAATATTTTTAATTTGAGACTCTTCGGGTTTCGGGACAGAGCCTGCTTTTTAAGTTTTTATCATCATTTCGACCTGTTTGAATTTTCCGATCGTCCTCTCCGGCGTTGATAGTAGACTGTATTTGTGCATCAGAGCTTCAAATGGATTTCTTGCTAATGGAAGAGATCCAATGTTTGATTTGAGGGTGGCTAGCTCAGGTGTGAAAAATGAGGCATCCTCTTTCATCTAACAAAGCATCTTTGATTCTTAGTTGATCAATTTGATTTTTGAATTTACTAAAAAGAGTAGAACTTTTCTTGTGGCCGACAGAGTAAAGACCTTCAATGTCACCATAGTTTAAAAATATATCCCCTATCTTAAAATCAGTAATTTCATTAGTGGAGGGGATGAATCCACATAAATTCTTTTGAACCTGAACTCTTGCCTTTCTGTCGTTTGTGAGGTTCAACTTTTCATTTGAGATATTCTCAAGTCCCCCGAGCTGAGCTCCGATAGTCTCAAAGGTCTTCCTAGACCAGTATTCTAGAGGCAGATTTTTAATACGATGCCAACCTCCAAAGCTTTTCGTGATTGTCAGCCTAGTGCGGATGATTTTGTTCCATTTTTCGAATTTAAGATGAAAAGATTCCATCTCTTGCGACTTTCCTTTTTCTAAAATGTGATCTTTAATCGAAATGTGATCCAAGCTAATGAGAGTGTTATCGTCGAACAATGGGTTAATAATAATAATTTTCTCTTGAAATTTATTCTCCAACATTTTTTCGGATATCTCTCCAGTCATTGAAGATAGAGTTCAGTAATGACCTAAAGTTGCTCAAAATTCGGTTGGATCACTTCAGTGTTTTGATTATCCATTGATTATGTTTTTCATCTCTCAGAACAGGGAAATTATCTTCAACCAGTGTTTCTGTGGTCTTCATATATTCCTTTCCTTTCTTAGTACATATCTCTTTGTTGTTCTTTGCCTTAACTTTTTCAGCGTAACTTTGGTTGATGTCCAGTGAGTGATTCTTTCCATGGGGTTAATTCGGGAGAACCATCGAGCATATTCCTCTTTAGATAAAATGTCGTCTAACATGTTGTGTAATGACCTTCAGCCCTGTTTGCAATCCCCTGCACATGCTCTTAAATTTGAGTGTTCCTCGGACTTAGGCTATGGATCACAGCATAGTACCCACCGTGACTTTGCTTTGAACTTTGAGACGTTCAATCTGCCTCTGTCCATATCGCCCATCTTTAGGAAGAATCTATCCTTAGGCCCTCGTAGCAATTATGAAACAACTTCCAGAAGCCATATTAATTGATTTTCCGAGACTGGCATTATTCTACAAGCTTCCACATCTTCAATAAGGACTTTGTCTCCCTCCTTCCATGTGCAGCAATGAGCTTGAAGGACCTTGCAGCTGGTTACTTCCATTTTATTTTTCTTCCAACGGTAGCTACTCGGAGGTATAATCGGGAGGGATGTGAGCGGAGTGATCGGGAATGGTTTCTAAGATTATCGAAGTGAACAGAGTGATCTAGAATGGATTCTGAGCTTGTAGTCGGTGTAAGATTATCGGCAGCCTGAGAAGAGGTTGTTGGGAAAGGAGATGGGAGATAGGAGATAGGAGAGAGGAGAGAGGAGAGAGGGGAGAGAACTTACCTTTTTCACACTGAAAACTTTTTAGCACCCATCTTCGTCTTGTTTCATATTGGCCTAAGAATCTTGATTTCTGTAAAGCCTTTTCAGTATTTTGCTTCTAGTACAATATGAAACTTGGATGACCATCAGATTTATAATTTTTTTACTTACTAATTAAACCGGAGCCTAAAAGTGATTGGTCCTTCCAAAAATGGTTTCAAGAGTCATGTTCCATTTTCATGTGAAGTTTTTATTCTTCAAAATGAGCATAGGTCACTTGACATGGTGTGCTTGTATTATAGACTTTGCAAAAAAAAAAAAAAACAAAAATAAATGTGAACTTTTTATTCCTGTATTCTTTGTATTTTAATAAAATTTGAGTTTAATATCTTAAGAAAACTAGAATCTTTTTTATTCCTGTATTCTTAATTTATCATTATTTTTTTAGTCCTGTATTGGAAGCCTTCTTGGCTCTATTTTTATCTTTTATTATATGGATTTTCTGCTGCAGATTTCAGGAATAAGATTTATGTGGGAAAATATCATTCAATCGATACGGAAAGTGAAGTCTGGGGATAAAGGACTTGGATGCATTCTTGCTCATACAATGGGTCTTGGTAAAACTTTTCAGGTATTTGTTTCTTCAAGCTGTGCTAGGCCCTTGTTTATTTATACAAAAAGTGGTTCTTTGATTTCCTCCTCTATAAAGAAGATAAATAATTGATTAAAAATCATTAGAAAGGTTATCTTCAAAATGAACCATGGAAGAGCTCACTTCATCTGCTAGCTATACGAGGAATAGAGTTAAATATGTCGCTTGCTTCAGATAATACCAATTTGCAAGCATTTAAACATCGAAAAACGTACTAAAATATTTAATCACCATACAAACACCTGAACAAAATTTAACAAAAATATAAGTTCTCTCCCCTCTCTCCTCGCGCTTCTCCCCTCTCTTCTCCTCCTTTCCCTCAGGCCGCTGTTAAACCCTTCTTCCGGTTTTCTCCCTGCCGCTTCCGGAATTGTTAAGAGGTCTGGAGGATAGATACTTTCAAAAGCTTGGAGATTTAGGCAGAGGAAGAATGAAGGTGTCACAATGTTGGGAAAGGCTGTTTTCCTTTTTTAACCTTTCATAGGTATTCTATGCTGATTTTCAAGGAGAATGTGAGGACATTATTGGCAGGTCCTTACTTGAATAAAAAAGCAACTTTACTTTGGGTAAATGCTGTGAAAGCTATCTTTTTGCAGAAATCTGTTTGAGAGGAATCAAAGAGTTTTTCATGACAAAGTTTTGGGATGCTTCGATAGGTTTTAAATAGCACACAGAAACGCTTCTTCATGGTGCACTCTCCTACCTCTTTTTGCAAGTTTCAAGATTTAAGATATCAACTTAAATTGGGGAGCTTTGATCTCACCTTCTTAGTTCTACTGCTAATCATTGTTTTCTGTCTTTCTATTTTCTCCACCTAGTATTTCTTAAGTCTACACCCTGCAGTATTATTATTATTGCCTTATCTGCAAATAGGGGTTGATGGAAATGTTCATTTGAAACAAGTCCTCTAGAAATAGTGAGATTTCTTTCTATTCGTAAAAAATGAATAATCTAGTTACCACCCATAGGTTGCTGAAGTCCTCCTTAATGACTTCATATGGTTTTTGGACCCATAAGTTGTTGGCTGGTAAAGCTTTTGAAGTGAAAGGCTCGTGTTTGGGGAGTTGTTTTCTAGGTATTGTGCTCTGATGTCTACTTGAGGAAGGGGAGCTGTTGTTTCTGAGTTTTGCTGCATAACTCATCCCTGTATCTGATGATTGACTCCCTTGAAATCCGCCAAATCTGGTTTCTTGGGTTGTGGGATAGAGAGAAGTGTGCCACTGTTCATATTAAAAAATCGCTAAGTAAGACTCCATCATTTTCAGGAAGGAATTCCATCCTTGCTTTGGTTCATCCGAAAACACATGCACAAATGACTGTGTTCCTGCATTCGTTTTAATCAAACATCGTAGGATCCAACCAGATGAGGCTCTGAATTTGGAGACTCTTGTGAGACGCTTCAGATTTTTCCTTTCTCTTTGGAAATAACATGACTCCTCTAACTTAACAAGATCAGATACAGCACTAATGATCCATGACAGTTGGGGTTTAGAAACTTGAATGACTTTCCTGAAATCCACTTCTTTAATATTGAAGAAACCCTTTTCGGACCATATACAATAGTAGGCGCCGGCAACGTTGCAGCTCTTCACTTCCATTATTAGTCGGAAAGGTGGCCAAAGAGGTTAGGAGGGAGGTAGGGGGAAGAGAGAGGAGAGAGGAGAGAGGAGAGAGGGAGGAGAGAACTTACCATTTTCCTGTGACTAAATGATGGCTTTGAAAGAAAGGTAGTTATTTAGAAATCTCCTAACTAACTCGTGCATAAGTACAATCCTTTTACCTACTTTTGTTACTGCAATTCTCAGTTGTAAGTCGTTTATAACTTGTTTATGATGATTTGCTATTATTATTTTTGCTGAATTAAACTATGGTCTCAGGTTATAGCATTCTTATACACTGCAATGAGAAGTGCGGACTTGGGTTTACGAACAGCACTTATTGTTACCCCTGTTAATGTGTTGCATAATTGGCGGCAAGAATTCTTCAAGTGGATGCCTTCAGAATTAAAGCCTCTTCGCATTTTCATGCTGGAAGATGTAACAAGGTGAAGATCAATTGTGTGCTTTATTCATATATTTTTATCACGATGATTGTTGTGTATTCTTAGTATCTCCAGTAAATTGTCTGCACCATGTTGTCATTGTTCTAAAAGTCATACTGATGTTTTCAAGTTATTATATCACCGATCAACCTAAAAGTTTAAACTAATGTGTTTGGGTAACTGTCTATTCTATCAACCTTTCAACAAGTGGAAGTCAATATTAATTGGAAAGCAAACAAATGACATTACAGAAAATCAAATGCCAAAAATAATATGTTTCTTGTATATTTTACAAAGAGAGAAGAGTCGTCTTAAATGGAAGAACAATCCATTACAAATAACGAAAAAATAATTTTGGCAAATATAATACAACCAATACAATAAATATAATAAATAAAAGAAATGCTCAACACTCACCCCTCAAGTTGGTTGAAGATATCAGTCATTGCCAGCTTGTGAATCAGTTTGTTGAATTGCCACTTTGGAAGGCCTGTAGTTAATACATCTGCAATTTGTTCTGTTGTCGGAAGGTATGGTATGCATATTACTTCCGCATTGATCTTTTCCTTTATAAAGTGTTTATCGACTTCAATATGTTTCGTCCTGTCATGAAGGACCAAATTGTGGGCAATGGAAATTGCTGCCATGTTATCACACTAAATGCGCATGGGCATTGTCTAAGAGAATCTCAATTTTTCCAACAATCTTCTTATCCATATACTCTCACCAATACCATGGGCTAAAGCTCTAAATTCTGCTTCATTACTTCTTGCAACCACACTCTGTTTTTTACTTTGCCAAGTAACAAAATTTCCTCCAACAAAGGAGCAGTATCTAGAAGTGGATCTTCTATCGGTTGTTCTACCTGCCCAATCAGCATGAGTGTAAACTTTAACATTAAGATGGTCATGTCTTTGAAACAATATGCCTTTTCCTGGAGTACCTTTCAAGTATCTTAGGATTCTATAAACTACATCAAAGTGAGTTGGTCCAGGAGCATGCATGAATTGACTTACCATACTAACTGCAAAAGCTATGTCAGGATGTGTGTGAGAAAGATATATGAGTCTCCCCATAAGTCTTTGGTACTTTTCTAATTCCTTTATCTCATTCTTGGTTGTAGCTTCCAATTTCAGATTCTGCTCAATGTGAGTTTCTGCTACCTTGCGACCAAGTAAAGCTGTCTCTTTTATCAGATCAAGAATATACTTGCTTTGGTTGACAAGAGGACCACTTTTGGTCCTGGCAAACTCCATGCCTAGGAAGTAGTTTAAAGTTCCTAGGTCTTTGATGAAAATCATCTGCTAACTTTTTCTTCACGAAAGTGAGTCCAGTCTCATAATTGCTTGTAAGAATAATATCATCAACATAAACCACCAAAATGACAACCTTGTCATTTCTTGTATGTTTTTAGAACATTGTTTGATTGGCTTGACGTTACTCATAGCTCGTAACTGCTTTTTTGAAGGGTTCCAACCAGGCTCTAAGAGATTGTTTAAGACCGTATAACGATCTCGTTAACTTGAACACTTTGTAATCCTGAGATCTACCCTAAAACCAGGTGCAAGTCCATAAATATCCCTTCTTCCAGTTTTCCATTGAGAAAGACATTCTTAACATCTAGTTGGTAATGGAAGATGAAGAAGTTGACGTCCTAAGCTTGTCCCCTTCGTTAGATGTTTTCAAAGCCACGAAAACTGCTCCATCTTTCTCCAGAAATCTCTTTGCAGCCCTAACCTTCAAACATCACTCATCATTGCGTTGGAAAAGAGGAAAGAAGGTTCTGCTTCGACGAGTGATGTCTCATTGATGACAGTATTAGAAACAGTTCAATTAAAGGAGAAAGAGAAAGAAAAAACAGCCAGCTGGGAAGTTATTGCTGTGGGCCCCAAAATCCCGCCAAATCCCTTATTTGAAAAGGAATGTAAAAGCTTAGGAAATGTTCTTCAATGGATCCCCTCATTAATTCACAAAATGATTGTGTTTCTCCGTTAGTTATTAACAATGTCTCCCCCAGGCACCATAAAGGCAGTTATTAACAATGTCTCCCCCTGGCACCATAAAGGCAGTTGACTTTCAATGTCAATCTCTCTCCCCTTCGGTTAAGCAGGAAGAATCCTTATTATTAACTACAGTAATCCGGTTGGGTAATTTCTAGAAAAAAACCAGTTCCCCAAAATTCTTTTTGAATCATTTTATCTGGAAAAAAACTTCATTTAATAATGTGTGGACCGCTCTCCAAAAATCAGAATCTTCTTATTACAAGTGACAACCCTGATCTTTTAGAAACATGCAGCACGTTAATTCAAGCAGCAGCTGGGAAAAACAGGTCATTTCTACACAATCCACTCCTAATTTATTCAATCACTCCAGCTTCACCCTCCCTAATTCAGAGATCATTTTCTTGAGAGGTTCACCAAGTCTCAATGAAGGCTGTAACAGGGAGAAGAATGAGGAAATAGTAGAATCACCAATAAGCGTTAGCAGTGAGGAATCTAAAGGAATGTGCAGTAGCCTTGATGAAGATTTAATTGAAAAAGTTAACGGCAAGGATCTCCATTCTTTGTTTAATGCAGAATCGGATCACAATAGCCCTGTATCGGCACCCCTTGGTCGTCCCAGTTAAAATTTCAGATTTTCCGGATCAGTTTGTTTCCATTGTACAAGATTGTGGCTTGACTCTTGCGTGATCTATCTGATCATATTCGTTTGCACTTACAGTTAACTTGATTAGCTAAGATGAAGGTGTTTTCTTGGAATACAAGGGGTTTGAAAGACCCCTCTAAACGTCTAGCCCTAAAGAATTTTTTGAAAAAGACTAATACAGAGGTGGTCCTCATTGAGGAATCTAAAATGGAGTATTTGGATGTTGCTTTTATAAAATCTCTCTGGAGCTCCAAGGATATTGGTTGGGACTTCATGGCTTTGATTGGTTTAGCTGGAGGAATTGTTACATTGTGGGATATGAGCAAAGTAACAGTTTCTGAAACTATCAAAGGCAAGTTTTCTTTGTCAGGAAGTGTTCTACAGAGTTTGCAAAAAAACGTGCTGGATTACGAACGTGTATGGGCCTTGTGAATACAGAGAAAGAAGGCATGTGTAACCAGTGTACTGATGCTTGGTGCTTGGGAGGTAATTTCAACATCACTCGTTGGGCACACGAGCGTTTCCCTTATGACAGAAGCACACATGGATTGCGTATGTTTAATCACTTCATTGATTCGGCAATGATCTTGAAAATTCCTCTCCAAACGGAAGGTTTACTTGGTCTAGAGAAGGAACTTCTGTGGCTAGGTCTCTATTAGATCGATTCTTCATAAACAAAGAGTGGGAAGCCAATTTGAGAACTCAAGAGTAATCTGTCAAGCTCGTATTTTTTCTGACCATTTCCCAATAATGTTGGAGGCAGGTGCGGTATTGTGGGGTCCTTCACCATTCAGATTCTGCAATAGTTTGCTGTTAAATCAAGATTGCAATAAAGTAATTGTTGAAGCTTTGAGTTGTTTGTGCACCAGTGGGTGGGCTGGTTTTGTTCTTCATGAAAAATTAAATTGGCAGTGAAAACATGGCAGAATGCCTTTCAACCATCCCTTGAATAGAATGAAGATTACATTTTGGACAAATTGGCTTCGTGTGATGCAGTGACTGAACTTATTGGCTTAAATGCAGAGGAAATACAATTTCAAAATTCATTGCAAGACGAGCTTTTGAGCAGTTACAGAATTGAAGAAAGGAACCAAATTCAGAAAAGTAAACTTAGGGTTTAGGGTTTAGGGTTTAGAACTCGGGCTTCTTCCATCGTTTTCTGAATGCAAAAAAAAGGAGGAATCTTATTATTGAATTGGTTGATGACAATGGTGTAGCAATGAATCCAGGAAATTGTAGGGCTAATATGGGGCTTTTATGAAAAGCTATATACAAGAATACCAAGTGTAAGATTCTTCCCCATTAACCTCGATTGGCCATGCATTATTTTAAGTCAAAACGACTTTCGTTTTGGAATTTTCAGCAATCAAAGCCCTAGGGAAAAATAAAGCACCGTGTCCGGATGGGTTCACAACCGAATTCCTCATTAAACGCTGGGCACATCTGAAGATAAGTTTCAAAAAGCTTTTTGACATGTTTTATATAAATGGAAAGCTAAATGCTTGCATCAAAGAAAACTTCATTTGCTTGATTCAAAAGAAAGAGGATGCAGGGTTAGTGAAAGACTTTAGACCCATAAGTCTTACTACGTTATCTTATAAGGTCGTGGCTAAAATGCTTGAGGAACGGTTAAAAGTTGGTTATGGATCCAATAATAAGTCCTATTGAAAAGAAAAAGACAAAGTATACGTGGAAAATCCTAGTACAGAGAAAAAACCACGATAGAAGCTGCTTTTATTATTTTCTAATAATCAAAAGAGTATAAGAGGGAAGAATATATATAGGCTATAACAAGCCCTAACAAAAAAGGAAATAAAATTTTGATACAATAAATTACACAAATACCCTTGGGGCTATAAACATTTCTAGCCCCTAATTTCCAACACTCCCCCTCAAGTTGGAGCGTAGATGTCAATTAGACCCAACTTGCTAACACAGTAGTCAAAGCTCTGCCTGAGTAACCCTTTGGGGAAGACATCAACAATTTGTTGACTAGTAGGAATGTACGAGATACAAATACTGCCATTGTCAAGTTTCTCCTTTATAAAATGTCTGTCTATCTCCACATGTTCGTTCTGTCATGTTGAACTGGGTTATTGGCTACGCTTTATTGTCACAGAAGAGCTGGTGTAGATCAGATAACTTTTTGTAGCCAGATCTCTTCACAGATTCCCAAACTCATAGCTCTGCATTTGGCTTCAGCACTACTCCTAGCGACAACACCCCGCTTCTTACTCGTCCTAGTAACAAGATTATCTCACACCAACGTACATTATCCTGAAGTAGACTTTCTGTCAGTAACTGATCTTGCTCAATTATAGTCGATATAAACCTCAATACATTTTTTGTCAGTTTTCCGAAACATTTTTTTTGAAATGGAAACGATAATATATTATTAATAATAAATAGCTTGAGTACAAAAGGATTATACAACAAGCTAAGTGTAGATATAAAGGTAGGATCAATAGGCGCACCCGGACATCTCAACTAGGTTGACACCCCCTTAGTTCCGAAACATTAGACCGTTACCTGGACTAGTTTTCAAGTATCTCAAGGTGCGATTCACAACTTCCATGTGTTCTTCGTAGGGTGCTTGCATAAACTGACTAACAGTGCTAATTGCGTAAGAGATATATGGTCTTGTGTGGGATAGATAAATCAACTTTCCTACTAAATGTTGATACTTCTCTTTGTCAACACAAACTTTGTCATCAGGATTTTCTAGTTTTGCATTGAATTCCATACAGGTATCAGCAGGTCTACATCCAGTCATACCTGTTTCCGTTGACAAATCAAAAGAATACTTCTTTTGTGAAACAGAGATCCCTTCCCTCGATCGTGTCACCTCCATCCCAAGGAAGTACTTCAGATTCCCTAGGTCTTTGATTTCAAACTCGTCACCCATCTTCATCTTTAGCCTGGTAATCTCAATAGTATCATCTCCCGAAAAGACAATGTCATCGACATACACAATCAACTGAACAATTTCCTAGATTCAGACCTTTTTGTAAACAGTATGTGATCAGAATGTCCCTGAGAGAAGCCTTGAGATTTAACAAAGGTGGTAAATCTGTCGAACCATGCCCTGTGAAATTGTTTCAAACCATAAAGAGATTTTTGAAGCTTAAAAACCTTGTGGTCAAACTGAACTTCAAAGCCTGAAGAAGGACTCATGTACGCTTCTTCTTACCAAATCATCATTTAGGAAAGCATTTTTTACATCAAGTTGATAAAGAGGCCACTCTTTATTGACTGCAATAGACAGAAACACCCTGACTGTGTTTAACTTTGCCATAGGAGAAAAAGTCTCTGAATAATCAATCCCATAAGTCTGAGTGAACCCTTTTGCATCAAACCTAGCCTTGTACTTGTCTAAGGTCCCATCTGATTTGTACTTCAGAGTGAACATCCATTTGCATCTCACTGTCTTGTGCCTTCGATGTGTTTTATATAAATGTAATGCTAAATGCTTGCATCAAAGATAACTTCATTTGCTTGATTCAAATGAAAGAGGATGCAGTGTTAGTGAAAGACTTTAGACTCATAAGGGGGAAGACATATTCTAGACCCGATCCTAATAGCAAATGAGGTAGATGAAGACTACTGCACCAGAAGAAAGAAATGTTGGATTTGGAAACTTGATTTACAAAAAGCTTTTGATTGAGTGGATTGGGAATTCTTAGAAAAAACCATGTTCAGCTAGAATTTGGATTTAAAATGGATCTTCTGGATGTTAAGGTTCTTGGATAAACCTAAATTCTCCATTTTCACCAACGGTAAACCACGTGGTCGTATCTTGCCTTCGAGAGCAATAAGACAAGGGGACCCACTTCCCCGTTTCTTTTCCTCTTAGTGGGTGAGGTATTAGGCGCTCTTATTTTGAAATTATATGAAAATGGGCTTTATGAAGACTTTGTGGTAGGAAAAGAGAAGATACATGTCCCCCTCTTACAATATGTCGATGACAAGCATGAAGAGAAAATGTTGTTCAAATTATAGTAAACTTTAGCCTAATATGAATAGTGCTTGGGGCAGAAAATTAATTGGGAAAAATGAGCTATAAGTGGGGTTAACTTGGGTGATGCAGAATTGAAATACATGGTGTCAAAGCTTGGTTGTAAATCTGAAAAACTTCTTTTTATGTATTTAGGCTTGCTATTGGGAGGGTATCCGAAGAAATAAACTTTTTGTCAACCAGTGATTGATAGGGTTCACAAAATCTGGACAAGTGGAAGAGGTTTAATCTTTCAAGAGGTGGGAGGTACACACTTTGCAAATCAGTTTTGGCCAGCCTTCCAACCTACTACATGTCTCTTTTTGTTATGCCGTTCAAGGTGGTCTCATCCTTGGAAAAATTATTGAGAAACTTCTTCCGGGAAGGACACTCAGGCAGTAAAATAAATCACCTAGTTAAATGGGACAGTGTTACTCGATCCCAATTGGATGGAGGCCTTGGGTTGGGAGGCCTAAGCTTAAAAAACACTACACTTTTGGCGAAATGGGGTTGGAGATTCATGGAGGAAGAAGACTTGTCACACCCTCTCCCAGACCCTCTAACCCTAGCCTAGGAGACGGCGCGAAGCCAGCGAACCTCGTCCTTACCTTGACAATCATCACTGACCATCTTAACTTAACTGCGACTTAAACAATACCAATAACTTAAAAAGTGCGGAATAAACTTAACTGCAGAAAAAGAATCTCAAACTTAACATCTAATAGCGGAAACTAAACAAATATCTTATATATAGTGTAACCCATACTATCTTATACAACTCATCTCACTGTACCAAAACTTATTATAACAGTAACATGCATGATTTACTACTAACGTACAATAGTACTAGAACTTCTCGAGTAGCAGACAGTCTGTGGTAGGTCAGGCTCCGGGATCACGATCTCTACCTTGAAAGTGGGAAAACAATTTGAAAGAATGAGCTAAAACGTCCAGTGGGTGATGCTTTAACAGAAAATACTTAAAACATATATATAGCATAACTAAAAATAATCGACTTAGAAATTTTCATAAATCAAATCGTAACTGAAACTATAAATTATAAACTGAAATCACTTGAAAGGTGTTTGCACGATACTTATCTGTAAATCATGGTAAATCTATGCATAACTAAAATCATGCTAAAACATTAATATCTGAAAATCTGTAAGCGATGTGTATCAAACTGAACTACGTAGTTGTGGGGAAAACCCGACACTAACAACGTCTTTGCCGTAGTGGAGTAATCTCAACGCTAACGACAGCTATAACTACGCAGTGGTGGGAACAGAACCAACAACGTCTTCGCTGTGGTAGAGCTAGCTTAATACACACGACGGTATCCTACGTTATAGTGGGACGAGCATCTATAACGTCGTTGTCGTAGTGGGGCGAACCCAGCACTAACGACAGTGAAACTACGTCACAGTGAGGCCAACACCTGCAACGTCTTTGCCATGGTGGAGTAATTTCAATACCATGACAGCGTATAACTACGAAGTAGCGGAGCCACCGCCCACGTCTTTGTCATGGTGGGGCGAACCCTCACGCAAGACGATTTCTACATGTGTCTACTTGCTTACCTCAAAGTTTTAGCTTCAAACTCCCCGTGGATAGCTCGAAAACGTCTCTGGAAGTCCGCTTGCCCAGTTTTCCAATGAGCTTAAATTCGAAAATTAAAACTTCAATTTCTTCCTACACAAACCAAACCAACTCAAATCCTTTTACAGAATTTCAAATGAACTATTAATCTAGCCTACCTCCTAATTTGAGACCTTAACTCGGCCTGTAGACGGAGAAATTAATTTTCAAAGTTTCGGGTCCCGATTCTCTGTTTTCCAGCTGCTCGAGTCACTTTTCCTTCAATTTCAGTGGTCTCTTCGGCCAAATCTCTTCAAATTGAGTCATCCATCGGTTTCCTCTCTCTTTTCTACACAATTTACACACAAATTTCGTCCAAATTGGTTGAGAATTGAAGCTTAATTTCTTCTTTTTCTTCACTTTTTTCTCTCTCTCGGGTTTCCCTTTTTTTTTTTCAATTTTTTTCTTGTCTTCATCTTCTTCCTTAATTCAGCTTATGGGGCATCCAATATATACATCTACCACCGAACCCCTCATCGAATTACACAAATTGGATAAAAAATTTCAATCCATTTCAATTTCATTTTCTTATCCCTTCCTCGGCACAAAGTTTTAAAAAAGTCAATTTTCTCTTTTTATTTTTTATTTTTTATACACTGAATGATAAATAACAAATAAATAATAATAATAAATAAATGAATAAAATCATTTTCTTTCTTTTCTTTTCTTTTTTTTTTCTTTTTCTCTTTTCAATATTAACTTTTTGCCAATTCTTACAATTTATTTATTATTAATATTATTTATTTTTTTAAACAAAATTACTAAAATGTTCTTTCCAAAAATTTATTAAAATACCCTCCGATTATTTTATTAATACTTTTACAACAAACAACTTAAATAAAAAAAAAGTCGGGTATTACAAGACTCCTTTTGGCGGCAAGTGATTAGAAGCATTTATGGTAAAGAACCCTTCAATTGGCATACAATTGGATATCCGGTAATAACCTTAAAAGCCCTTGGATCGTTATTTCTAGAATGTGGAGAAAGGTGGAAGACCTTGCCCTATTTAAACTTGGAAATGGAAACAGAATAGCCTTCTGGAACGATTTGTGGATTGGAGACTCACCATTTAGATTATGCTTCCCAAAGCCATTGGATCCTCTTTTTGGATTCATTATTGATTGGTGGACCATTTAGATTATGCTTTCCAAAGCCCTTGGATCCTCTTTTTTGCTTCTTTATTTTCTTCATTGTTTAATTCTCTTGTACTACGAGTTATATTTAATAAAGAAGCTTGTCTCCTTTTCAAAAAAAAAAAAAAAAAGAAAAAGAAAAAAAAAAAAAGAACTCTTGCCAACATTCTGCAATTTGATTCATGTTATGAGTCATTTTTCCCAACAAACGTTGTATGTCTTTTACTTCCTTCTCCATTTCCTCCGAAACTTCAGAATCCATGTACAAATAGGGTGTTCTTGATAAGTTTCAACCTCAAATTGTTGTAGGACTAGTTCTGGAGTTTTCTTGAATATGTTTCAACCTTTCTTGGTCATTCTTCATAACCAAAATAATGATGTGTACCCCAAATGTATTGGTTCGAGTACAAAATTTCATTATTTGATGATTCTTCAATTTCTTCTTGCTCTTCTTGAATTTAAAGGGTTCCACCTAATTAGATGTGCATTGTTTGGCAATGAGCACGCCTCACGAAGTTCCCTCTCGATCAATGTTGCCAAGAGTTTCCTGGTCTTCCACCGGCGACAGTCAACGTTGGCCCAAACGACTGCTTCGATATAAAATTGATGTAGCCTCAAGGATAAAAGGAGAGAATCTCCAAGAATGAAATCAAAGTCTTGATTATGAATCAAAAGTTATCGATAGAAGAAGTCTATTCCTCTATGTATGGAGAATTTTGAAACAAACCAATTTTAATTAATTAAAGAAACTAATCATAATCCTAATAAACCAAGTAAGAGTAGCATAATCCTAATCAATAAAAAAAACTAATCCTAATTCTAATTAATTAAGGATTTAACCGAGATACCCAACTTACTCTAATCCTACAACATCATTTTTTATCCAAATAACATGCAAGTGGCAATGATAAAATTTAGGAATTGAGAACACTAGCTATTCTACGGATTATTGGACGCAAAGAGGAGAAAAGATAGAATCGTTTATTTCTTTTAATTATATTGTGAGATGTTATCTCTTTGAGCTTCAATTTGTAATCGTCTCAAGAGGGGGTTTTGGAGAATCATGGTTCAGTATTAGTTTCATTATTTCTTGGTCGGATTTCATTTGCTTTTATTTATTTCTAAGTTATTGACTTTGTGTTATGTTGTTATTTCCACTCCCTCTAGAGTTCATGACCCTTAAACATTTTCTCATTTTCATTTTATTGATGAAAAGTCGTCTCTTGTAAAATTTATTTATATATATTGAAGAGTAAATGATATAATGTAGGTTTTCTGATATAAATTGTATGTTGGCTGATTTATGTCATTTCTTCAACTTTTGTTTGGTAAATGTGTGATTTTTGGTATTTCCGTATGTGTGCGTGATTTCCATGTTGATATTGTCAAGAAAGAATATTGAAATCTGTAATATACAATCAAGTTGGCTGTTGGTTATGATTTGATCTCATTTCCATTTTTGACTTCTCATTCATACTAGGGAGAGAAGAGCCGTGTTGCTTGCTAAGTGGAGAGCCAAGGGTGGTGTCTTTTTGATCGGTTATAGTGCTTTCCGAAATTTATCACTTGGTAAACATGTCAAGGACCGACACATGGCTAAAGAAATTTGCCATATCTTGCAGGTGACTTTTATCTTATCTATTTATTTATTATTATTATTACTGGCCCTTGAAATGTCTTACATATTTTCAGACTTTTTTGTAATAAAAAAATTAAATTATGATGTTTATACCTGCCACTCATTGTAACTTGTTTTAGACTTTTTGATTTTTTTCTGTTATATTATTCAATCCACGTCTATTTGGTAGAAATAATATAATTGTTGAAAATCAAGAAAAAGAATGAAGTTCTTTGTCGAGCTGTTTTTTTTTTTTTTTTTTTTTTATCTTTCATTATTTTAATGTGTTAATTTTATTGAAAAACAATATTGATCTAGTTCTTTTTTTTTTTTTTTTTTTTTTTTTTTTGAAACGGAAACGAGTTCAATTATTCATAGTTAATGAAAAGAGACAAAGCTCTAAGTACGAGAGGATTATACAACGACATAAACTTAAACATAAACAAAAACGAAAAACGAGGATCAGCCAGCGCACCTGGACATCTTAACTAGGTTGACACCCGATAGCGCCCTCATCATATCCTTTTTAAATGAGACTAGCAAGGATTGAGGCTTTATAAATTTTGCCTGATAACTAATCCATAGGAACAAACTACCAATCTTAGAACAAAAATCCAATGGAACAAATTAGCAAGCTAAGTAAAATGAATACAAAAGAACAACAAAATGAAATGTGGAGGCCTAGACGATGGCGCCGAGAATGAGGGGGAACTGTAGGAAAATAGAGGGGCTGGAATATCACGACCCGAACGAGTAGAATTCTTCAAGGAGAATGGATGAAGGCTTGCCAGTTTAGAGCGATGACTTACAGCGAGAAGTCTTTGAATTTCCTACTGAGAGAGCACCATGAGGAAGCATTTAACGTAGCAAGTTCAAACTTGTCTGACCAATGTGAGGTTTTATTGTGGAATTCCCTTTGATTTCTCTCAAACCACAATTAAGTCAAAATAGCTTTGACTGCATTAACCCACAATAGTAGGGCCTGGTTCTTAAATTTGGGTCGAACAAGTAGCTGATATACATTGTTGTTGCATACCTTGTCAAAGGATCAGCTGAGATTAAAGGTACTAAGGAGCTTGGAGCAGCAGTTACCAGCATAGTTATAATTAAAGAGTAGATGTTGAAGGTCTTCATGAGCTCTAAGGCATAGTGGGCATACGTGAGGGGAGATGGAATGGGAGGGTACCTTCTTCTGTAAAACAGACGTGCAGTTTAGGCTTCCTTTCAACAGAATCCATACAGTGATGTTAACTTTTTTCGGGCCCTTTGACTTCCATAAACATTTGACCAAATTGGCATCCATAGGAGAAGAAGGCACAAGGGAGCTGACGGAGAAAGACCTATTAAGTTCTAGTGACCAACACCTTCTGTCTGGCTGGTCAGAAGGAGTGAAGTTGGAAAGAGATTCGAGAAGGTTCTGTAGTTCAGCAATTTCATCATCTTTAAGGGATCTTCTAAAGATGAGTGACCATGATGCAGTACTTTGGTCCCATATCTTGGATACTGATGTTTTGGGAGAGGGGGAAAGTCTAAATAGTCTTGGGTAGGCTGTTTTGAGATCAATGTTGTCCAACCACGGGTCTAGCCAAAACTGGGGTTTGTCTCCCCTTCCAACTTTAAAAACTGACAAAGACTCAATCTTACGCCGCCTTGAGATGTTGATCCAAGGACTTCGTAGACTTGAAGCCTCTTTGCCACTGGAATGCCATTTGAATGTGTCATTGCCATGAATACTTCTATTTACCAAGCAACAAAGTGAAGACTGACCTTGAGAAAACCTCCAGCCCCATTTGGCTAGCAAAGCCAAATTTCTAATCGACATTCTGACTATTCCGAGGCCCCCTTCCTTATGAGAATTGGATACTATCCCCCAGTTCACTAAATGGTTCAGATTGCTGCCATTGTTGCCTTCCCAGAAGAAATTTCTCGTGAATCTTTCAATAGCTTTGGCTACCTTGTCTGCCATTAGGAAAATAGACATATAATAGGTTGGAAGGTTGGATAAGACTGAACAGCAAAAGGTTAATCTTCCTCCTCTTGATAGGTTGAATCGTTTCCATTTGTCTAATTTTCTTAGAATCTTATCTAACACCGGCTGCGATAATTGGGAAGATTTAGGGTATCCTCCCAAAGGAAGACCCAAGCACAATATTGGGAGGGTCTCTGTTTTACTGTTTAGGAGGTAGGCTGCTGATTGGAACTTGCTGTCATCAATATTCATTTTTTGAAACGGAAACAGAATTATTTTATTCATAAAATAGCTCAAGTGCAAAAGGATTGATTTATCCCAATTAGTCCTTTGGCCAGAACACGATTCAAAACTCTCAAGTGTTTATTCGAGGTTCCCAAGCATTTCGTCATCAAATTTATAGAAAAGAGGTGTCATTTGCAAATTGTAGAATTGGGACATGTATCTTCTCCTTACCTACTCTGAAGCCTTCAAACAATCCTTTCTTGTGAAGATTCGAGATGAGGCTGCTGTGAACTTCACTGACAAGTAAAAAGAGGATAGGGGACAAAGGATCACCCTGTCTTATCCCATCGGTGGCTGTGATTCTGCCTCTTGGTCTTCCCTTTATGAAAACTGAGAATTTAGGACTCTTCACACAGCCCAAAATCCAGTTAATCCATCGATTGTCAAACTTCTTTTGCTTTAAAACTTTCTCTAAAAAGTCCCAATCAACTCTGTCAAAGGTTGTTTCCTAGTCGAGCTTTAAAACCCACCCTTGCTTTCTGTTAGACCTGTAATTCTCTACCACTTCGTTGGCAATAAATACCGTGTCCAATATTTGACGTCCTTCAATAAAGGCACTTTGGGTTGGGAAAATTATGCTTGGCATGACTGATTTAAGTCTCTCATCAAGGACTTTAGCTACTAGCTTGTACAGCAAAGTAGTGAGACTAATGAGGCCAAAGTCTCTAACTTGATAGCATCTCTTTTTTCTTGATCAAGCAAATGATGTTTTCTTTAACACAAGTGTTTAGTTTTTCGTTCAAATGGAATTCGTTAAATAATTTGAGGATATTATCTTTCGGCATCTCCCAAAACTGACTAAGAAACTCAGCCGTGAATCCATCCGGCCCGGTTGCTTTGTTTTTTCCAAGAGATTTGAGAGCTGATTTGATTTCTAGTAAGCTGAACTTTGATATCAATTTTCTGTTTTGAACCTCAGAAACAACCTTCCATTGAAGTGTAGAAGGAAATACTCTAGCAGAAGCCTCCTTTGTATATAATGATTCGTAGAAATCTAGAATAATGAACTCAATATCTGCAAAAGAAGATGAAGGAATACCTTGTTCGTTGACAAGTTCTTGGATCAGGTTGCGTCTCTTCTTTGCTGCCAGAAATTTGTGAAAAAAACTTGTGTTCTCATCACCCAATTCAACCCAATTTAGCTTGCTTTTTTGGATTAGATCTCTTTCCTCCCTTCTGTATAAATCGAGCAAGTTCACTTTCTTTGAAAGCAGAGGGGTGTCGTCAATGTCTGATTCCTCTGGTCGATCCTAATTACCTTCCATTGCTAAGATGTTATTAACTAGAGCTTCTTCCTGCCTTTTCTGAGAGTTGATAAAGTCCGATGCCATACTTTAATCTGCTCTTTAATATGTTTAAACTTGTTAAATAAGATAAAACTTGTCCAACCTGGGAGAGAAAGCAAAGATAGTGATGTTTCAATCAATTGGCAGCAACTTTTATTTTGTAACCAGCTGTTACAGAATCGAAATGGAGAAGGACCCCATTCAAATGGCCCGGCTTCAAGCAGAATTGGAAAGTGATTTGAGTGGACCCTTACCTGTCTGGTGGCTCTGGAGTTGGCAAAGGCCTCATCCCATTCAAAAGATACAAGGAATCTATCCAACAGTGATCTTCAAGATGAACCACCCTCTCTTGACCAAGTAAATTTACCATTCAGCAAGGGAATTTCAATAAGGTTTGAGTCAGCACTGAAGTTGTTAAATTTCCTCATTCCTCTAGTTAGTCTGCCTACAAGGTAGAGTGCCTCCACAGATCTATTCATGTTGAAGTCACCTCCAACACATCAAGCTTCATAACAGTATCCTCTAAGGGAGGATAATTCCACCCAAATTTGATTCCTTTTTCTGTAATCAATGGGACCATAAATGTTGGTAACCCAACAAAATTTATTGCTTAAGGTTCTACATTTGACTGAAAGAGAGTATCCCCTTTTAGAACTTCCACAACAAATATTTTTCTTTCATCCCATAAGGTCAAAATGTCCCCAGATTTTCCAATCGAGTCAACTGATTGCCATCCAACATCTTTCGAACTCCAAATGACTTTGATGATGAAGGGGTCTATATCATCTTGTTTGGTTTCCTGTATTAATACGAGGTCTGGAGCACACATTTTAATCAACTTCTTAATCGCCAATTGCTTGGAATTATCAAGGATCCCCCTTGTGATCCAAGATATAATTTTCATAGCTAAAGGTGTGGAGGAATCCTACATTTGAGAACCGTTGTAAACTTAGATCAGCTTGATATCACAATTTTTTATGAAAGCTCTCAAATGCTGAGGGGCATATGAAATTGTATCTCTGCTAACACTCTTCTTTTCTGGAGAGGGAATAGGTTGGCAAGATCATTACCAACTGAATCGATATCTAATGAATCACCACTTAGTGCTGCTTCTTCTACTACCAAGTTGGACTCAGGTATAAGTTCTTCACTACTGGAATTGAATACAGAGGAGTCATTGTTGAAATCACACATGCTAGATCTTGGCTTTGTAAACAGAGAACAGAGGATACCTCGCACAAATTCACAAGATGATCCTGGTAGTATGATTGAAGAAAGAATGAATTGGTCTTTAGATGGGGAGAGGCAAGAATTTTCTGACCTGTTCAGGGCAGAGAAGGTTCACGTTGCTGACTTCCAAAAGATCAGGATTAGTTATGGCTATCGAAACATTTCGGAATGACGTGGCACCTTTACTGTAAAATCTGGGAAAGTACTTGAATCTTTTGTAGGTCTTTATTAATGATAATGGTGACGATTTGCGCATAAGGGAGCTACGTGCTTTGATACTCCAGTCTATGTGTGGACTGTTTGTAGATTCCAATAATAATGGTTCAACTTCTGGGTCGTCCTTGTCTCCATCATACCAAAATCTGGGTGTTTTCTTCATTAAGGGTCTGTTACTTGTGAATGGAGAGGTGGCATAATTTGGGAAGTGGTTTGAGCATGCATATTGGGATTGTGCTGGATGTCTGCTGCATTCCGAGTGGTTAATGATGCAACCGTTATTCTTCTCTCTTCAATGAACGGGAGGAAACGTTCAATGTAGAAACTTAGGCATGATGATAGTTACTGGGGCCATCTGTAACCCCTGTGTGACTCTTCGTCTGACTCGCCTTCACTGATTGGCCTTCGGTGGATTTGAAATTTTCTGGTTGCCGGAGACATGATTCCGGTGATTTTGATTTGAGAGCCTCATGTGGATTCCTTAAAATGCATGGTTTATTGAGCTGTAGAAAATTCCATTTGGGTGATTGGAATAACGTTTTAATGTTTTCGTCTTGAGCTACCGCCTGAAATCTGCAAATATCAATGGGGTTTGTGAATTCATGGTGAATAAGATCATTCCTACTATTTTTGGAGTCCTGCAAAATCTCATTGTCGCCAAAGTTAAGGAAATAACTTCCACTACAGTCGTTCTTCAATTCGATAGAAGCTGGCATGAATCCACAAAAAAACTTTCTTACACGTATTATGGCAGCTTGGCAGTTGATGAGTTCGAGAGTATCCAGAGCTATGCTTTCCAATCCTCCAAAGTGGGCACCAATAACATCAAAGATATCTCTTCTCCGCCAATCTAAAGGGAGGTTTTTTATGGATAACCATCCCCCAGATCCTTTGATACAAGTCAGACGACTGTGTTTTTGGATGTTCCATTTTTCAAAAATAAGATGGTACTGCCCGTAGTCAAACCACTTCCCTGGCGTTGAAATATAGTCTACACTATTCTCATTCTGAAATTTGACAATATCTTTATCTGCAAATAAAGGGTTAATAGAAATTTTCACTTGAAATAGATCTTCCAACAAAAGGGAAATGTCTTTCCATTCATCGAAAAATGAATAGTCTGGTTAGCATCTAAAGGTTGCTTAAGTCCTCATTGAGGACATCTTCTGGTTTTTTAACCCATAAACTTTGTGCTGACTAAGGTTTTGGATGTGGTATCGAATGTCTTTTGGGATCAGGGTGTTGTATCACTTTCTGAAGCCTAGGATTCTGCACTTGGGAAATGGGGGGTTGTTACTCTTTACCATGTCTACATAACTCCGGCCTAAACGGGATGATTGGTTTCCATGTAAACTGCTGTGTTTTGAGGCGTGGAGAGCAGAGTAGAGAGATGAATGTCATTGTTCATATTCATGAATTTCTAAAGATGACTCCATCATTTCCGGGAAGGAAATCCAACCTTGCTTTGCTATGCCAGAGAATACATGAATGAAACATTGAATGCCTTGGTTTGATCTAGCCATGCAACAAATAATCCAACCGGATGAGGCTCTAAACTTGGATAATCTTGTGGTGGCATTTTTGTCTTTTCCATCCCTTCGAAAATAACTATATTTCTTTATCAAGGACCAGGTCAGATACGACATTGATGAACCATAGAAGTTGGGACTTAGAGATCTGAAGAACTTTTCGAAAATCCATATCTTCAATGTCGAAGTAGCCCTTTTCAAACCATATGCATTAGTCAGCTTCAGCTATTTTGCAGCTCTTTATTTCCATTACTTGTGGGAAAGGGAAATGGCCGGACGGGAAGGGAAGGGATGTAGGAGAGAGAAGGGAGAGAAAAGGAGAGAGAACTTACTTTCTAGAAATCCCGATAAAATCAGAAGAGTTTTTTGATATATTGTTTCGTTATCTTGGTTTAAAATGGCCATGGCAAATGATTTGCTAGAACTTTACGCTTGGTACAAACATAAATTTCATAATCCATTTTGAGTCTACTAAGTGCCCAATGCCCATGTCCATCCATGAGACACACTGCCATTCCATTTCCTTGGTTAAGCACTCGTTTTTACACATTTTTCTTCTACTCTCGATTCCTGGAAACACTTTAATGTCATGCCTATGAAATAATTACATAAGAATGATGCCTAACAAAAACTTAACACCTCTAAAGCTTCGGTATGAAATCTAATACAGAGAGTCCACCTTCTTAGGAATTAATATCCTACAAATTTTCTTGACACCAAAATGTTGTAGGGTCAGATGGGTTGTTACATGAGAATAGTTGAGGTGCGCGTAAACTGGCTTGGACACTCATGGATGTTCAGAAAAAAAAAAAAAAAAAAAAAAAAAGAAAGAAAAAAAACAAAGGAAAAGCAAGGTTATACTACACAGAAATCTACATTATGTATGTATATGATTTCGGCTATCTTTTAATTGCCAGGATGGACCAGATATTCTTGTATGTGACGAGGCCCACATGATTAAGAATACCAAGGCTGATATAACACAGGCATTGAAACAAGTGAAATGCCAGAGGAGGGTTGCGTTAACTGGATCACCACTACAGAACAATCTCATGGAGTATTATTGTGTGAGTCTTTGAAACAGTTACACCAGCTGATACCTTTATGAATGATATTCTTTTTTTTGACATTATAATTGGCACAGATGGTTGATTTTGTGAGAGAAGGTTTCCTGGGAAGTAGCCATGAATTTAGGAATCGGTAAGACTCCATCCCCAGTCTTCTTTTCTTCTGAGTTCTGCCTTTCTGTTTTTGTATATTTCTCTTACATATTGATTATGCAGCTTCCAGAACCCCATAGAGAATGGGCAGCATACTAATTCAACTCTGGATGATGTTAAAATAATGAACCAGAGGTCTCATATCCTATATGAACAGTTGAAAGGGTTTGTTCAAAGAATGGACATGACCGTGGTGAAGAAGGACTTGCCACCTAAAACTGTCTTTGTGATATCCGTTAAACTCTCTCCCTTGCAGAGGAAGTTATACAAAAGATTTCTTGACGTGCATGGATTTAATAATGGCAAGGATTCTAGTGAACAGTTAAGGAAACGGAGCTTTTTTGCTGGGTACCAAGCACTGGCCCAGGTATGCTCGTGACATCTGAATTTGATTTTTGAGCTGCTAATTTATATTCTATATGCATATATTTTATGGCATGGACGCGGCGCAGCTGGGCTGGATTAGTAGAAGTGTAAATAGAAGTGTAGTCATTTGTTCCCATCTGTAGTTTGGTGGGAGAAGGGTTCGAGGAGTTCTTGTGGATGAGCTTTTCACGATGGTTCATGTTTTCATTTAAAAAAAAAAAAAAATCTTAATTTTGTGTACATATTTGGTTGTTTGCTACAAATGTTGTGTTCTTTATAATATTTGGCAGTGTCTTCTGTATATGGTTCCCCAGAAGGTGAGCGTTTTCCTCCATTTTTGGTAGCTCATTCATTAATGAAATTCTTGTTTCTTAAATAAATTCAGTTAGAACTTGAGTTAAGTTTTTACTGGTCTAAATTGAAATATTGCTATAAATTTGTTAAATTTGAGCCTCCTAGGGCAGCCCAGTTGATTAATGGATTCAGGTTTTTATTTATTACCATGATCTCGAGTTTGATTATTTCAAACAAATTCTGAGTGGAATAGGTTCTGTACTAGAACTATTAAATTGGGAATGGTTTGTGATTAAATAATGGCTCTTTCCAAGAGCATAAAAATACAATTAGAAAGGTTAACGTATACATAAGTTTAAGTTGTTCGATATTCAAGGCGGGTTATTGTTTTAAATGACAAAATTGTTGGAAATATTTTCAAATATAGTAAAATGTCATCGTCTATCAGTAATAGATATCTGTAGAGATTTATCAATGTCTATCGGTGTCTCGGTGTCTATCACTGATAGGCATTGACATATTGCTATATTCGTATATATTTTGGTTCATTTTGCTATATATGAAAAAATCCATTAAGATGATATTGTGTCTAAATAAAACCTTGGTTAAATTGCTAGTTTACTTTTTTTTTGAAAAGGAGACTGTAATTGCTAGTTTACTTTCTTACCTACTTTTAGATTTGTATCTAAAGGTTAATAAGTCCTTGAACTTACAAATTCATTTCTAATCACTAAACTTTTAATTTTGTGTCTACCTTGCTTTTCGAAAATGTACTATAAAACCCTATTCTTCAAATTTTTAATTGCCAAAGACATTCTACTGTCTTTTTTTCCCCCTTCGTGCCACTGAAAGAAATCTATTTTCCAAATTTATTTCCAAACTTGCCCATTTCAATCTATTTCTCATTTCAATCTTTCTATTTGATATCACAACTCGAACATATTTTTGCATTTGTTACTGCCCAATGTGCCCACATCTGGTATTAAAGTTTATCTGTCATTATAGATCTGGAATCATCCTGGAATCCTGCAATTGACCAAAGAAGACAAATATCATGTGAAGCGTGAAGATGCTATTGAAAATTTTCTTGCAGGCGATTCCTCCAGTGACGAAAACATAGATTCTAATATTGGCATTGGAGGTATACTTTGTTAGATTTGGACATTTCTGTCTTAGCAATTTAGTTTAGCTATTGATATTTCTTTTAATATCTATTGCTGAAGAGAATATTAAAATCACCAATCAACCAAAACAGAATATTAACAATGGGCAACTACCGAATTTTTTAAGGAAGGATTTTGAATGTCTGATATATGGTAGGATGCCGTCTGTTCTTTCTTTAAAAAGGTATCAACCGAATTTATCAGAGAGGAGTTTAATTGCATGTTTAAAGGTTGTGTGATGCTTGGATTCTTATTGGGCAAACCAAAGGTTTCGGCCGCATTTTTCTCTCTCTTATGTGAAAGCAACTCTTCGTCTTTTTCAATCAAGTTCCCTCCAAATTTGAATTTCTTATCTAAATTTTTTAATGTGGTGGGAGGAAGATTTTGGCAAGATGAGCAAGGAACCTCGACCGGAAAAGCTTGACTGGAATTACTATTGATGTAAACATAAGGATTTCTTGAGAAGCCTAGCTTTGAAAGAGACGGATTGAGAAAATCCCATTCCTGGTTAGAGACATTCAAAACAAGACCGTCATCTTTTAAAACAGGACCAATTTTTGCTAAGTCTATCAGATTTGAGAAATCCTTGTTAAAGAGGGCATCTTGAACGGTTGAGGGCTCTTCAATAATTTCAATATCACCAAAGTTAAGATAAAAATTTCCACGAAATTCATCCTTCAATTCGATTGTTGCTGGTAAAAAACCACAGAGATTTTCCTTCACCCTAATTTTAGCTTTCGACACATTAATCATATTCAATGTATCGAATTATATGCTCTCGAGCCCTCCAAAATAATTCCCAATTGCAACAGAGACATCCTTTTTACAATATTTTAAGGGTAAGTTGTTGATGGATAACCACCCTCTGAAGCCTCGAACAACTTCTGTCCTGCCATGTTTGAACTTGTTCCTTTTTTCGACTAAAAGATGGAAGAGTCCAATATGCTGCCATTTACCCGATATCTCAATCAGATCTTCCAAATTCCTTTGGGAGAGATGGATTAATGCCTTATCAGCATACAAAGGGTTGATGTTGATTATGTCTTGAAAGTGATCCTCTAGAGTTTTTACGATATCCTTCCAATCATAGTATACAAAGAGCCTGAAATTATCCATAAATTGCTGACATCTTTCAGGAAAACCTCTTCGCTCTTGTGAAGCCAATAAGAGAGGTCAGATTACTCGAATGGTGGAAATTTAGATTACCCGAGGAAATGATATGTTTTGCTGATGCCGAAACAGAGGCCGAAGGATTCTGAATTCCTGACTTCAAGGCAGGGGAGGGTTGTAGACTTTCAATCTCGCCTTTACTATGGCTCAGGTTCCCCTTATTCTGATAAATAGTTGTAAAATCAAAGGACTTAACTCTATTTGCACGAGATGCTTTTTGGAGTTGAGCTGGAGGACGATGGCTCAAGAACCATTTCTTATACTCCAAGTTTGATAAGAACCGTTCCAACATCAGGAGGAAGGATGACCACCCCTTTTTCTCTTCTCCTGAAAAAACCCCGATGGTTGAACGTCCACCTGAAGCCTGTCATAAGTTGCAACATAAAATCCAACCATTGTTGGATCTGAGCTTTGGAAGCTTCGTTCTCCCACAATCTAGCTCCCTAAATATAAAAAAGAAACGATCCTCTAGCCCTCTGACTAACTGTGCTATCGCTGCAAGGAACCAATTAAGGTGGGCTTCTGAGACGACTCACATCCTCCATGTGAAAGCGGTCATTTTGCAGCCAAATGCAAAAGTGCGAATGAAGTATTTTGCAACTTGCTACTTCCATTGTGCTGGAGCTAAACTTAAGAAAACCCAAGAGAGGATTGAAAATGATGCTAGGGATAGACCGAAGTAGAAGACAACGGCCAAAGAAATCATCGGAAAGGTGCAAATCTATGAATGAACACCAACACGGTGAGGTGCACACATCAATAAGTTGAAACGAACAAAAAATGACCTGCGGTAGGAAGTAAAACAATCTATATCTGGAGAGTTTTTCATCATTCTCCTTCCAAGTTTCTAGTAGTTAGTTTTGACTCGTTGGAGAAATATGTTTGAGCTCGAGTTCCTTCGTTGTGTGAGAAAAATTGTGTACAATGTTTGGAATGGAGTGAACGTTGTTCAAAGGTTTTTAGTGACTCGACTATTTCAATCTGAGGTTTAAAGTTTCTGTTTACTAGAAGTGTTTCTTTTCACTCTTCTTCCTAGGATATCTCTCGCCTCTATGATTCTAATGAAAACCTTTTGTTAGTGAGCAGTGAAGAATCTAATTTTCATTACTTGGATCTTGCCGATCCGAGTTTCTTGCTCCAACCATTACGAAACTAATACTTATTCGATTTATTATTTTGGTGCTTTTGTTGTGTATAATTTGAGGGTGTTTCTCTAGTTGAGTTTCTCGGGTGTGCCTTCCTAACCTTTATATGTATTTCTTTTCATTTTATCAATGAAAAATTCTATTTCCGTCAGAAAAAAAAAAAAAAAAAAACGGGACTTGGATTTAAAAGGTAAATTACTTTTTCTTGTTATTTAATGTATGCAAAATAGGCCTCCTTGTATAGGAGGAAGACCTTTTACGAATAAGGAAAGAATAAAATAAAGGATAAATATATGAATAATAGTAAGTAAATACAAATAAGGAAATTCCAACTCTCCCCCTCAAGCTGGTTTGAAGATGTCTTCCATATCCAGCTTGTCAATCAACCTATCAAATTGTTTCTTTGGAAGACCTTTAGTTAAGACATCGACAATTTGCTCTGATGTAGGTAGATAAGGAATACATATTGTTCTTGCTTCAATTTTCTCTTTAATAAAATGCTTGCAACCTCGATATGTTTTGTTCTATCATGTAAAACTGAATTATGAGCAATAGAAATGGCAGCTTTGTTGTCACAATAAATCCGTATAGGTGTAGTTATGGAAATCATCAACTCTTCAAGTATCTTTTTTATCCATATGCCCTCACAAATTCCATGAACCAAGGCTTTAAATTCTGCTTCAGCACTACTTCTGGTCACTACATTCTGTATTTTACGTCTCCAAGTAACCAAATTTCCTCCAACAAAGGAACAATAACCAGACTTAGATCTTCTATCTGTAGCACTTCCTGCCCAATCTGCATCAGTGTAGACTTCTACTTGGAAGTGATTATTCTTTTTGAATAGTATGCCTTTCCCAGGAGACCCTTTCAGATACCTCAAAATTCTATAAGCAGCTTCAAAATGAGTCGGTCTAGGGGCATGCATAAACTGACTAACCATGCTTATAGTATACGCAATATCAGGGTGTGTATGAGACAGATAGATTAATCTACCAACAAGTCTCTGATATTGTTCCTTGTCCTTTATTTCTTCACTTTTTGCTGTTAGAAGCTTCAGATTAGATTCAATAGGGGTTTCTACAACTCTGCAACCAAGGAGGTCTGTCTCTTCAAGTAAGTAAAGGACATACTTCCTTTGATTAACAAAAACCCACTTCTTTGATCTTGCAAATTCCATTTCTAGTAAGTATTTCAACACTCCCAGATCCTTGAGTTCCAAAGCTTACTGACCCTCATGTCATCCCAAAGAATTTCTGATAGATTTTATAAAAGAATATGGTCTTTGGAAGCCACTGAAGCCTTCCCAGTCAAATCCTTAACAAGACAGCTCTCAGTGTCATCCCCTCTGGAAAATGAATTATACAAAGCTCTATGGAAATCCAAAGGTCCAAGAAGAATTAACATTCTCTCATGGATTATCATCTTTGGCTCCCTAAACTATGCAACTGTCTTGCAAAAGAAAATGTTGAACTGCTTCTTATCTCCTTTAGTATGCCCACTATGTAAGAAGGAGAGTGAAGACCTACAACATTTGTTCTTCACCTGTTCTTACTTTGCACAATATTGGATAAAGCTCTTTGGAATCTTTGATACGACATGGGTCTTTGGAAACTCCTTCAACATAAATGCTCATCAAATCCTGTTGGGCCCTATCCTAAAAAAGAAATTGAGACTGATTTGGGTTAACCTATCAAAAGCTATCCTTGTTGAAATTTGGTTTGAACGAAACCGAAGAACCTTCCACGACAAAGAAATGAGCTGGTTAGATCGCTTCGACATTGCTAACAGAAACACGGCAGCATTGTGTACTCTCCACAAGTTCTTTGAAGCTTATTCCATTCAGGACCTTTGTCTAAATTTGCATGCTATCATCTCCCCTGCGAAATAAAAGCATTGAACATCAAGCTCCAAGCTACACTGTGCCTTCGTAGAGAATATCATCACCTCTCCTTAGCTATTTTCTACCGGTTTCCCTCCAGACTATTAATGTATTGATTTTGTTCTTATTTTTGTCTTACCCTTTTGTTTCATGTTGGTCCTTTGTGTGGGATCTTCTTCTACTATATATCTTTGTACAGATATTATGAGGGCACTAAGGGGGTGTCAACCTAGGTGAGATATCCGGGTGCATCTACTGATCCTCTAGATCTCTTTATGAATTTTCGCTCTTTGTATAAATCTTTTGTACTTTGTGCAATTATTAATTAAGAGGTCATGTTTCCTTTTCCAAAAAAATATTTCAACACTCCCAGATCTTTAATTTGAAACTCTCGAGCTAGTTTTTTCTTGAGATCAACTAAACTTGCTTCATTATCACCTGTGAGAATAATATCGTCTACATAAACAATTAAAATTGAGATTTTATTATTCTCCGAGTGTTTATAAAATAAAGTATGATCTGCTTGACTTTGAATAAATCTATAACTGGACACAACTTTTTCAAAACGTTCAAACCAAGCTTTTGGAGATTGCTTAAGGCCATAAAGAGATTTTTTCAATTTGCAAATTTTACTACACCCAAGCTCCTTTTCAAAACCTGGTGGCAAGCTCATAAAGACCTTTTTCTCAAGATTGCCATTCAAAAAGACATTTTTTACGTCGAGTTGGTAAAGTGACCAATCTAAATTAACTGCAAGAGACAAAAGAACTCTAATAGAGTTAAGTTTCGCAATAGGAACAATATTTCTTGATAATCGATTCCATATGTCTAGGTGAATCCTTTAGCCACTAGTCTAGCCTTGTATCTCTCAACACTACCATCAACATTACATTTTATGGTAAACACCGATTTACAGCCCACTGGTTTCTTATTTCTAGGCAACTCTACCATTTCCAAAGTTCCATTTTGTTTTAGAGCATTCATCTCTTCCATAACTGCTAATTTCAAAATTGGGTCATCTAAAGCCTCATGTATATTCTTTGGAACAAACAAGTCATCTATCCTGGATGTGAAGGCTCTATGGCTATTTGACAATTTTTTTATACGACATAAAGTTTGCAATAGGGCATTTGGTACAACTTCGAACTCCTTTTCTAAGGGCAATGGAAACATCAAGGTCAGACACAACAGGCAAAGTACTTTGGGTAGTTAAAGGGGTAGGAATCGAAGAAGAAGAAGGATTACCAATTTCATTTGTCCGAGTCTCAGATTGGCTATGCGAAGGATCATCTATCTTGTCTTTGCTCGTTTGATTGAATTTTCTTCTAGTATAAAACTTAAACTCAGGAACTTGATCAATATGATCATTTTGTAGTATTTCTCCCCCTGATTGAGAAGTTTTTGTGTTTGGAATCATAGAACTAGTAACATCTCGACTGGAAAGAGGAATACAAATATCCCAAAAATTTTCTTCCAAATTTGGTTTCTCCCCCTAAAGAGAATTTTGGGGAAAGTAGGGTTGCTTTTCTAGAAAAGACATATCCATACTCACAAAAAAAAAAAAAAAAAAATTGTCTGAGGATCAAAACATTTATAACATTTTTTATTTGAAGAGTAATGCATGAGAGCCCTGTGATCAAGTTTAGACGGAAAATAACTAGGTATATGAACATAAGTAGTACATCGAAAAAATTTTGAGACGTAATTCAGAAGATATGCGAGATGTTGGAAAAACAAGTTTAAGGCAGTCGATGGAAGTTTTAAAATTCAATATCTTACTGGGCATTCTATTTATAGGTAGGTAGTGGTGAGAATTTCTTCCTCTTGTAAATATTTAGGAACATGCATGAAAAACATTATAGCAAGTGTCATTTCAAGTAAATGTCTATTTTTTTCTTTCAGCAATCCTATTTTGTCGACATGTAAACTGATAAATAATTCCTTGGTGTTTCAAAAAATCACCAAAAGAGTCCGGGTGCGTCTGCTGATCCTTAGGTCTCTTTATTTGTACTCTTGGTGTATATCTCTTGTACTTATCAATAGTACTCTGTTCCATTATCAAAGACAATCTCCTTTTCTTGACACGAAAATGTTGTAGGGTCAGATGGGTTGTCCCATAAGAATAGTTAAGTTTTTATCAAGAATAATAAAAAGACAGTCTCCTTTTAAATAAAAACCACCAAAAGAGTCATTAAAGTACTCTGTTTCATTATCAAAGTATAAAATGCAAATTTTGGTTTCAAATTGAGTTTCAATCACGTTGTAAAAATGTTTAAAAATTTCATTCACCTCATATTCTTTTTTGCATTAAGTAAACTCAAGATAAACGAGTATGATCATCAATAAAAATAACAAACTATCTTTTTCCATTGTGAGTTGCAATTTTAGACGGACTCCAAACATCGTTATGAATTATAAATAAAATGGTTTGGAAGCTTTGTAAGGTTTTGGAACATATGTGAACCGATGATTTTGTACAAAAGTACAACTTTCACAATTTAAAGATGAACAATCAACCCCCTGAAATAAATTTGGGAACAGATGTTTAAGATAAGGAAAACCGGGATGTCCTAATCTATGATGCCAAAGTGCAATTTGTTCTTTAATAGAAAAAGAACCGATACTACTTAGACCTCGAGTTATTTTATTGCTAAAAGAACCTTCATCAAAGTAGTAGAGACCATCAAGCATCCTAGCACTTCGAATCATCTTCTCTTATTCCTAATCCTGAATAATACAATGTTTTTCAAAGAATATAACACGACAAATTAGAATCTTTAGAGAGTTTAGAGACACATAAAAGATTGGAGGCTAGTTTTAGAACATGAAGAACAAACTATAAAGAGATGTGGTTAGTGAATTTAATGGTTCCTTTTTCTGCTATAGAAGAAAAACTTCGATCTGCAATTCTAAATATGGTTCCTTTTGTTGCATAAAGTTTGGGAGCAATCTTGGCTTTTCTTGAATTCTTGGAGGAACAAAGTTCTGTTCCACAAATCTCCTTCATTGCTGCTGTTGAAATCCTTTATTTTCTTGCAGATTTTTTACTTGGTCATCGTCTTCTTGATCACTACCTTTGTTTTTGGACATTATGCTTGTTGAAGTTAGAGTGAAATATTAAATCACAACCTTCATTCATTCTATACAATAGAGTTTAATATATATATAGGCATACATGGAAACCCTAACTAAAGACTAGTAAATTACAATAAAAGGCAAAAAACTAATGAACTCCTATAGTTATATATACTATAACACTTCCCCTCAAGCTGGAGCATATATTAATCATATCCAACTTGTTACGTTGGTACTCTATTCGAACTCCATTCAAAATTTTTGTAAAGTATCCTCTAATTGTTCTCTAGTCTTCACATATCCAGTAGACATCAAATCTTGTGGTATTTTTCTCGAAAATAATGACAATCAATTTCAATGTGTTTAGTACGCTCATAAATACTGGGTTAGATGCAATATGGAGAGAAACTTGATTGTCACGCCACAACTTAGTCGGAATTGTAGTATTAAAACCCAACTCAATCAAGAGTTGATGTAACCATATTATTTCATGCATTGCTTGTGCTGTTGTTCTGTATTCTGGCTCAACACTTGATCATGAAACTACATTTAGCTTCTTACTTTTCCACAAAACCAAATTGCCTCCAACAAAAACACAATACCCAGAAGTCGATCTTTTGTTTTCTTTTGATCCTGTGCAATCAGCATTTGAAAAACATTCAATGTTCATATGACCATGACCTTTATATAAGATCCCACATCCAGGTGCAGCCTTAAGGTAACATAGAATTTGTTATACTGCATCCCAATGTTCCAGTGTGGGTGAGGTCATAAACTGACTCACAATGCTTACCAAATAAGCTATGTCTGGGCGTGTTATAGTAAGGTAATTTAACTTTCCATCCAGTCTTCTGTATCTTTCAGGATCCTCAAATGGTTCTCCATCTTTTAACAGTTGTAGGCCAGCCATCATTGGGGTACTGCATGGCTTGGCTCCCAATTTTCCTGTCTCAGATAGCAAATTAAGCACATATTTTCTCTGTGACATAAAAATAACCTTCTTGCTTCTCATTACTTCAATGCCAAAAAAGTACTTCAGCACTCCCAAATCTTTAGTGTGAAATTGACTTTGGAGGAAAGATTTGAGAGACAATTGGTGATTAAGATGGTATCAAAGCAGTGTGGTCTGTGTCCTACGTTCAAGTTCCTGCGTTGTTTCCTTTTTTTGAAAAGGAAACGAGTCTCTTTATTCATATAAGGTACATAAAAAAAGAGACTAAAGCTCTTAGTACAAAACAAAGATAAAACAGAAAAAAACGGACCTTGTACCAAAGCGAGAACAAAAATACAGAGACTAAAGCATAAGCAAAAATAAAGGGGTACAAGAGAATGGAGACTACCAATAGAAAGCCTACTAAGGAGCCTAAAACTACCACACTCAAACATGGACCATAACATAACGTATTACACGTGAAAAAAATGAAAATTACAAGGGGAACAGTGGGTATTAAGGCCGAGAGAGGGAGGCAGCCCAATTCGAAATGATTTCCAGGATCCTGTAGTTGGAGAAGATTGGAAGGAGGGAACACCAAGAGGAGGCGTTTCTATGATCCATTTCAAAACTTTCTGGGGCACTCATTCTTTTTTCTTGAAAAAATCTTTGATTTCTTTCAAACCATAAATCTGAAAGGATGGCTTTTACAGCATT
>JBBPDJ010000019.1:8544332-8585269 GCA_037974625.1 Cucumis cinereus | reverse complement strand
TATATATATAATTATTTATATATATAATTCACAATTTCTCCTTTTTTTTCGAACAAAATTAAATCTCCTTTCTCTCCATTAAATTTTATCTTTCAACAATTAACTATATAAAAATATATATAATTTATTTTCTTTTACCAATTATCATATTCTCAATTAAATTTATATACTGATAATATAGATTTTTTTAAAATAATGTTAATTTAATATTTATTGTCAAAAATAGGGTTGGACAAAAAGTATTGTCAAAAGTAGAGTAATGGAGTTGTGGATTGCGTACACGACTCGGGCATAAAGTCGTGTAGCCGGCACACGACTGGGGTACAAAGTTGTGGACGGGGTCCACAACTCCACTGACATGTCTGCAGGTGTGGCAGTTTGATCGCCTTTACTGTCGTGTATGCATGAAGTTGTGGACGGGGTTCACGACTTCAAAAGCGTAGTCGTGACCCCGTCCACAACTTCTCTCCAAAAAAACCCTAGAAAAATCTCATTCTGCCTCTTCTTTCTTCTTAATCTCATTCTTCATCTGTCGTCCGTTCTTCAATTTTCTGAATCAATATTTTTCTTCCTCCATTCTCATCCACCCACATTATCAAAGGAAACCGCCACCCAGTTGTCGTCGTCCGCCGTTGTCGCCGTACTTGTTTCTCTTCTTTGCACCAGTATGAATAAGCTTTTTAATTTTTATATATTTTATTTTTTACAAGAATAATACTAACTCTTGTCATTGGTTCTCTTCTTTGCACCGGTTGTCGATCGTCACAGCAATACATTTGTCGTCGTTTGTCACTTTCACCGTCGTCGTCGTCGTCACCGCCGTCTAAGGTATGAATAATTTTTTTAATGAAGCTTAGAGGAAATTGATTGTAATTTCATGTTCATGTGTTTTACATAGCTTTAAGAGTATATGTGTTTTACATATCTTTAAGAGAAAATTGATTGTAAACTTTTTAACGAAGATAAGAGAGTATTGATTGTAATTTTAAATATCTTTAAGAGAATGTGTTTTGTTTGTGAATGAGTTGGGATGTTTATAATTAATTTATATCTATGTGTTTTGTTTGTGAATGAGTTGGATTACATAGAATGTAAATGTTATAGATTTTGGTGAAACATGGATACATTGGCATGTTGGATTGTTCATTTATTAAGACTAGAACCATTGTTTCTATATAGTTGTTTTGTATCGCTGTCAATATGAATAGGTATGCATTGGCATGTTTATAGTTCATTTATATATGTTTGATACACTATTGTGAATATAAATGTGAATAATGAATCATGTTAAAGTAATAATTTGAGTTGAATAATTATATTTATTATTATTATTATTATTATATAAATATAATTATAGTTATATTCAAGTAGAGAAGTCTAACTGAACAAAAAAATGTTAAATATAAATAAATAAATAAAAAACTTAAATCCCTTTTTTTATTTATTCAGAAAATTGTAACAAAATCACTTAGGTAATGTACAAATTTGATTTAAAACAAAATGCGTACATCAAAGGCATACATCAAAGAACAGTTAAAAAATAAATAATAAAATAAATAAGATAAATAAATAATTATAAAAATAAATAAATAAATAAATTATGAAAATAAATAAATAAATAAATTATGAAAATAAATAAATAAATAAATTATGAAAATAAATAAATAAATAAATAATTAATTAAATAAACCCTAAACCCTAAAACACTAAACCTAAATAAATAAATAGAAAGAAAATTAAATCATAACTCACTCACATATATATTCCAAAAACACTTAAAAATAGATAAAAAATACTAACAAAAAATGTAAGTGTAAAATGTATTGAAGTCTTAGAATAATGTTGGATTGGTTTACGAGGCTGATATTTTTCCAACTTTAACAGTTGATTAAGTCGATGCGTCCAGAAGATCTAGTTATCTCGAACCTGGTAATGATGGAGACAGTGATATTGACGTAGGAGTTGATGAATTGTTTGGAAATGAAGAAATTACTGAACCTGAAAATGAATTGGTACAATCTGAGATGTTTACGGAAATAGACTGGGACATTAATCATTCTGTTTGTGAACAAGGGTGTACATTAGAAGCTAGGAACATACCTGTAGATAATTCATGTTTAATTAAAAAATGAATGTTATTTAACAGCAAAGAAGATCTTCAATTAGTTGTTCAAAAATAGTGTGACACAACACTATGAAATTGTTGTAGTAGAGTTCAATTAAACTATTTGGTACGTGAGATGCAAACAGGCCAATGAGAGCTGCAAGTGGAGGTTACGTGGAACTAAACATAAGACTCATGACATATTTTAGACTACTAGACTTGAAGGGGAACACTCATGTCTGTACTCTGAATTAACCCAAGATCATTTCACAGCTTGATTCCAACTTTATGAGTATTAAAATTCAAAATGTGGTTAGAGTTGATCCTAGTGTTACTGTGCAATTGCTTCAAGAAATTATTAAAAACCATTATGGCTAGAATCTCAAGTACAGACGTGTGTGACAAGCAAAGAGAAAAGTGATGATTGCAGTTTTTGGTGATTGGAAGAAATCGTATAACAAGCTACCATATTAGTTGAATGTTGTTATACCTTACAATCTTCAAACCCGAGTGGATTGGTACTTTCTTCCATCTAACTTACAAGGTACAACTATTTTGGGGAGAGTTTTTTTTGTCACTTGGGCATGCAATAGAAGGGTTTAAATATTGTTGGCCATTGATCCAGATCGCTGGAACCCATTTGTATGGAAAGTATACAGGCAAAATATTGACTGCCTTATCCGTTGATCTGAATGGTCATATATTTCCTTTTGCTTTTGTTATTGTTGAAGGAGAAAATGTGTCAAGTTGGTCATGATTTCTTTAGGCATTGTATCAATACGTTACCGATCGAGATGGTATTTGCTTGATCTCTAATAGACACAAAGGCATTATTTCTGCAATTAACAATGAAGAAGTAGGATGGAGAGAACCTCGAGCATACCTTCGATACTGTGTGCATCATGTTGCTAGCAACTTCTATACCAAATACAAATCTAAGCAATTGAAAGATTTGATGTTTAAGACAGACAATCAACAACAACGACACAAGTTCATAAGGTCCATGAAAGAATTGCAAAAATTGAACCTTGATTGTCTTGAGTATTTCGAAGATATTGAGTTAGAAAAATGGACTCAGTACACGATAATGGGTATCGATATGGCTGGATGACAAGCAATGCAGTCGAATACATGAATGGTGTGTTTAAAGGTGCTAGAATGTTATCGATAACTTCTTTGATTTGGTTAACATTTTATCGCACGATCCTTTACTTCGAACGTCGAAGAGATGAGATAAGTGAAGCCCTCGATCGGAATGATGTCTATACAGAGTATGCCATGAGGAAGAGCTTTCGCACATACAGTGACTTCAATTGATAGAGACACAAATTTTTGAAAGCCAACACAAATAAGTTTTGAGTTTGAAGGAAGGGATGTGTTTTTGCAACAAATACCAATCATTTAAGCTTCCATGTTCACATGTAATTGTAGTTTGTAATTACATGCATTTGAATTATCTGCCTTTTATTGATGAATGTTATCAACTGTCCAACTTCAAATGATGTTATGAAGCTCGCTTCCAGGCAATACAACATCTGAATTATTGGCCAAAGTTATCATTCATGGAAGTCCAGCCTAATGCAGACCTGCTTAGAGAGGCCGATCGACCAAACTACCTGAATATATAATGAAATGGATTGGAGAGAGTCTAGTAAAAAAAGTTAGATGCACAATATGTACTGTCGAAGGACATAACAAGTGTACATGTCCAAGACATACATCGAGTACTTCCTCTTCAAGACAATAATGTGTAATATGGTAGTCTAATTTTCTTTATTACAATTTGTACATTTCTATATAACGAAGTAATTTTATGTACATTTGTTTGCAATTAACTATTTTTTTAATTGTAATAAATTTTATGTATATTTGTATGTAATGATTTATTTTTGTAATTGAAGTAAATTCCAACATTTTTTGTTATGTTTAATTTAATTTGTTACTGCATTTGGTTGATTCATTTTATTTTATTTTTTTAGTCATTTTTGTACGATGGGGCCTGAACCTGTTGATCCTACGCAGTTGTATCAACATCAGTCTCATCGTTCACAATCGGTATGAAAGACTTTCTCTATCGTAGTTTTGAGCTGTCGTAAGAGAGAGGCAGCATCTCAGCATACTATTCCATTTGATTCACGTATTGTGTCGTATGTAGAAGCTGTTGGGTTTCTAAGGGTGTCTCAGATAGGATTTGTCCAACTAGATTGACACCTCGTTACTGTTTTGGTGGAGCGTTGGAGATCCGAGACACATACATTTCATATGCCATGTGGAGAGTGCACAATTACATTGCAGGATGTGGCGGTCCAGTTAGGGCTACCTATGGACGGTGAGTCTATTACAAGATCATTATTGTATAACTAGAAACAAGTCCGTGAGGATTTTTTGGGAGTAATGCCAACTTACATGAAAGGTCAAAGATTATGCCTTCTATGGTTAGCGGAGCAGTTTCTCGAGTTGGCTCCTAATGCGGACGTCGTGAGTATCCAAAGGTATGTTTGTGCATACATAATGCAACTCATCAAAGATTTTTTGTTCGCCGATAAATCCAACACTTTGGTCCATTGCATGTTTCTACCACTCTTGGAAGATTTCAATGAAACAGATATGTATTTTTGGGGTGTTGCATGTCTGACATGGCTATATAGGGAATTGTATCGAGCAAGTAATGCACAGTAATTGCAAATTGTCGGACCACTTATACTGTTGCAAGTATGAGCATACAATAGATTTAATATCGTCGCACCATAGGTTGCATTACAGACCCCACATGATCGTCCACTTACCTTTAGGTACCATTTTATTTATTAATTTCTATATAATCATTTCATGTAATAAGATATTTTATTTTTTATAACTTATTATTATTTGGTAAAAATATGTAGATGGAATGGTATGCTACCAGCATATGATCAGTCAGCAAATATGTTGCTAACATATAGGCAAATATTTGATCGACTGATGCACAATCAGATACAATAATATATCCAAATAAATAATACATATTATTTTCTTCGTTGCTACTTATGTTTGTTGTAATTGTTGGTGTTATAAATTAATTGGACACCGAACACACACGATGTGATGACATTGTTACCTGTACAATGTCATAATGTCAACAAGTTTGGATGTATTTTGGCCCTCAGATATGCTTTCATATAGTAGAGTGGCATTTATCCGATCGTGTATTGCGACAGTTTGGTATGATGCAAAGTCGTGCCATCATTATGTTTTACAAATCCAAGTCAACATCAAATTGATTTAAGAGGTAAGCACGATCAAGATTGACTTAAGATTCACGAGGAGCATATCATGATGTGGCATGACCGTCATCAACTTATTGCAGAAGGAGAAGCTACTCATCATCCAACTATATCAAACGACTATTTTTTCCAATACAATTTAATTATCAGATGTTTTATCACACATGATGGCGCTTACTATTATTACGTGGTAAGAATATTAATATGATATGTTTTAAAAACTATATAATGTTAACCTTATCTAATCTTAGTATATTTAATCATGCAGAATAATTTTGTTCAAGGCGTACACAAGTTCTCAGTGGAACACGAGTTACGAAATCTTAGTTCAATGCGTGATCAAGCATTAGTAGATCTACAACAAATTATTCAGCAGACAAGACGACTCAACGTTACAGACACAGATTGAAGACGTGTTCTACGTAGACAACAATGATAGGGCGAAAATGTTGTACAAGAAGATGTAGATAATGCTTGATTGTAATTCATATTTGTAAATAAAAAAAATTGTAACCAATTGATTTTATTGGGTAAGGACGTTTTAAAATTAATTTTACTGTTGAATGAAAAAAAAAATATTAGTTTATCTTTTAATTTTTTTTTTCACATCAACATTAATGTCTAGTAATTAGTAACCACTACCCTAAGATAAAAATTAACTTTAGGGGTTACATTGAACTATTTAATAAAATTACTTTTGAAAACTTAGGAACTAGAATTGATTCATGAGTAAGAGTACTTAGGTTCTAAGAACATGGGTAATTCTATCCTTTTTTTTCCTATTGAATTTGAGGTTTGAGGAACAAAGTAATTTGATTTGGATTAACCTATGAAAATAGGTAAATTTATCATGATTTATTAATTTTACATATCTTTAATTAGCTTAGAAAAAAATGATTGTAAAGTTTGATCACCTAGCTTTAATAAACATGAAAATTGAAAACTTTTCATATTTTTCACATTTAAAACAAAAATGGATGAAATTGAAATTTTAGGTTATAAAAGTTAATAGGGTTTATGAAGTTTAGAGTTGTAAAATGAATTTTTATTTCTAGAAATAAACATATTTTAGAGGAAAAAGGGAAGGACATTTAATGTAATTGTAAATGTGGAAGGACATTTAATGTAATTAAGGGGTAGGATTTTCTTTATTTAATTCTAAGGGAGTCGTGGACGGGGTCCATGACTCCAGTCATTCCAGTCAACCAGTCTACGCTTCAGGTGGAATGTAACTGGGCAAGAAGAAGTTGTGTATCGGGTACACGACTTCCATGAATAGTAAAAAACCCTTATTTTTTACAATAGTTTGGCCAACTACCCACTTTTGTTTTTTTTTTCAACTCTACCCCATTTTTGTCATTATTTTCAAAAGAACCTATATTTCTAAAATTAGTCCCATAATATACATATTTAATTTCTTAACCAAATTTTCACCAAATCAAAATTTTCTTAATCTTCCTAATTAAATAAAATGAATATCCTTAATCAATATAATCTTAATTAAACCAGTTTTATTTAAGATAGTTAAATATAAAATTAGGATGTTACATTCTTTCCTCCTTAAGAAACTTTCATCATCGAAAGTTCTAATCCTCGAACAACTCTAGATATTGTGCTCTCATATCATCCTCTTGTTCCCATTAGATTCTTCAGCCAGGTGATTCCACCAAAACACTTTCACTAAGAGAATTCTGTTGTTGCGTAACACATTTATTTCTCTTGCCAAAATATCAACAAGTTGCTCTTCATAGCTCAGTTCTCATTCAACTGCAGTGGCTCATAATCAACAACATGACGGATCTGCTACCTACTTCCTCAACATCGAGACATGAAAAACATCGTGAACTGTAGAGAGGAATGGTGGCAATGCTAAACTATAACTCACAGGACCAATTCGCTCAAGAATCTCAATTGGTCCAATGAAACGAGGACTCAACTTCCCCTTCTTTGCAAACCTCAAGACACCATTCATAGGTGCCACTTTCAAGAACACCTTATCCCCCACTTCAAATTCAAGATCTTTACGTCTCACATCAACATAACTTTTCTGGTTACAACTAGCATTTTTTAAAGAAAATGGTTGCTGTTAGGTTTTTTTTTGATATTGCTACTTGCTTGAACTGATAAGTTGTCTTCCACTTAGTTGTCTATGCTTTCCATTGTATTTTTTTTTTTAGTAAGTTTTCATTTCTTTAATTCTTGATTGGTGTTGATCTCAGTTTTGTAGCTTTTTTGCCAATGGAAGTTGTTTAAGTCTCATTGAGAAAAATTTTTTCTTTAAGTTTTAAATAGAAATGTAGAAAGCATGGTGCGTCGTTTTCATTCCTACACGATTTTTCTACCAACATTTATTATTTGTTATTTTGTGAATGTTTATTTTCCTCTTTTGTGGTTTTCAACGCCTCCGCCCTCTCCCCCAAATGATATAGATATATTGATGTTCATTTTAGACATGTGTTGGAGTGCCTTAGCTTTTGTTAATAAAGAAATGAGCTAGCTTGTTTCTATGTTAATGGGCTTGCAAGAAAATGGATTTTACGTCGAGTGCTTTAAAGTGTTTGTTCATATTTATTTTAGTTTTTGTGCCTACATGCTTTTGCCATTAGGATGAGTTTTGCTTTGATTTCAAATTTTTTTCATGTGTCTTATTTTCCTCTTTTGTGCTTTTCAACCCCCTCTCCTCCCATCCCCCATGATATATCTTGAGTTGGAGTTGGGATCTATGTATTTCTTTCTGGCTAGGAATGCTTGCTTTCATTAGTGTTTAACTTTAAATGTTATTTGATGGGGTTGCTTGACTAGCTGTGAGAGTCTTCGTAAATGGATCAACAATATTGTGCTCTAAAGAAATCTTTGTGACGATCACATCTCTTTGTTGCACAATCCCTCTAATGAGATGGTACTTTTGCTCGATATGCTTTCCTCATTTGTGGCTTTGATGCTCCTTAGAATTTGCCACAGCACCACAATTATCACAATAAAGGGTGATGGGAAAAACATGTTTGGAATGACTTCCAAATCTGTCAAAATTTTTCTGAGCGAAACAAATTCTTTGGCTGCTAAATATTTTGCCTCCATGGTGTAATCGACTGGTGGAATCGGCAATACAGCCTTGCTTAATGCTAAGACATACTATGGTCCCTCGTTTAAGATAAAACACTAATCCTGATGTGAATTTCCTAAAATTCTGATTAGTTTGAAAATTAGAGTCAGTGTATTCTGTAAGGATCAAATCCTTGCACCATAGACGACAAGCATATAGTTTCTCGTTCTCCTAAGATACCTGATAATAGTTTTAACCACTTTTCAGTGATCAAATCCCGAATTGGATTGATATCTATCGACTACTCCCACTACATGACAGATGTCGGGCCTAGTACACAGTATGACATACATGACACGACCTACTATAGAGGGATAAGGGATCTGTCTCATCTCCTCAACCTCATGAGGTGTCTTAAGACATTGTTCCTTAAACAAAACAATTTCATGCTTAAAAGGTAACAATCCTTTCTTGAAATTTTTCATCGAATATCTGACAAGCATTTTGTCAATATATTGTTTGATTTTATGTCCTAAAACTCGTAGATTGCAAATGGAATCCATTGACCATTATTATTAATAAAGTATTATTATTCTAATTTCAATATAGGGTTATTGATTATATTATTTTTCTCTTATTAACCTAAATTTAATAGACTAACATCCTAAGCTGCTTTATGATTCTTGAACTGTATATGGAGACATACATGTATCAATGTTCGAGATACAACTTAAAGAGTCTATAGTATATGGATAACGCTAGGTACCTTGTCCTGGTAACACTATGGATACGACCCACTTTGCATTTGACACAAACACAATGATCCAACGCGTTCGTGTAGGTAACACGCGAGTGGGGGGTATCTTATGCAATGAGTTTGCATAAAACTAGACCATAAAATAGTAACCACTAGATGTAACTCCATTACTAGTTAGGTTTGTATTTCAATAGGATGACCCAAGAAACTTAGTCTTAATCATGAGTGTATTATGAACTCCTATTCAGGTGGGATTGTCCTTTGATTTGTACGGGTGAGAGTGGCCAGATCGCCTACTCAATAAGCCTACCATTTTGAAGACAAGACCGAATGTGGAGCTGGAAACATAATCACACAAGATAAAATTCACTCCTTTTTTACTTTAGGGTAAGTAGATGAGTGTTCCCTCAATTGGTGTCTCCGAGATTTGCACAAAGAATCCTACCGTCTCTATGGCATGAGAGGAACTTCTATTTATTGATTGGATCATAAACAGGTTGTTCATTAGAAGAGCACTGGTATTTAAGGATTAAGAAGTAACCAATGGATAAAACGATAATTTTATCCAGCTGGTGTTACAGACACTCGTAAAGGACTAACTTGTTGTTAATGGTCTATATCAGTGGACACAGAAATAAATCTACAGTGAGAAAAGTTCAATTGTAGTTGAGTGTACATGCAATTAACAAATATTGATTGGTTGATGAGTTTGCCAATTAATCTCATATCATTGTGGTTTCTGATCTGTAGATCCCAAATCCCAAAAGGTTCCCACAAACCTTAAGCCTCCAGTACTCATAGAATAGGAAAGGTTCCAAGTGGTGGTGGCTCCAATTTGATGTATTGTACATACAAAGTTGAGAACGAATGTAAGTTCACTTTTTCTCTATAATTCTAGTTTTAACTTCTAGAAGCATGATTAGCCATAATTTTTATAAGTAGGTTTACTATGTATTTTATTATCAATGTATTGATATTTTTTTCCAAAAAAATTGAGTTTAAGGATCTGTAAATAGTTTCTATTGCATAAGGGCTTTTATCTCTTTCGATTGGTATCAAACCCATCTCAATTTTTATTAGAAATTTTAAAAACTTGCATTGGGTTGGTGAGATTACTGCATTATGAATGTGGGTTTTGCAATTGAATTTTTAATGTATTTTGGCAATAGATTACTGCTTTTGATATGATCAATTGAAAAAATCCGTGCATTTTTTGTCATGTTATATTGTAAATATTGTAAAGTTTATTCCATAATTGGATTTGGAGTGTTTTTTTTTAAAAAAAATATCAAATTCGCCCAAACCGGACCACTGAAAGACAATGAATTCTCCATTTTTTTTGGGACTGCACAGAAATCAAGACAAGAAAAAAAAAGTTCACAGCGCATCTGGGAGAAGAAGGGTTGATGTCAGCATGATGTTAGCGAGCATCAGAAGAGAGATGCTTGGACGGCTTGTTGATTCTTGTGATGGATGGAGTTGATCTCAACTCGACTCCAAGCGACGGCACATATGTAGCTCAGATGCTCGGCTCTGATCGGCTCTAATCAGCTCCAGTTCATCAATTTGGGCCGGTTCAGCATGATTTTGGACAAGTTCTTCCAATTTTAGGCTGGTTCAATTGGTTTTAGATCGTTCGTACTATTTTTTATTGGCTCTTTCATTTTCGATCTGGTTTGAAGCTTTATGAAGATTTTTTCATTGATTTTGGAGCTTTGGAAGCTGTTTTAGGATAAACTTATCTAAATTATTGTAACTTTATGCTTTATTTTACCCTACGGGCCAAATTTTACAAGTTCAATTGTTCATGCATTTTTATAGATTATAATTATTATAATGTAAGGTATTAATGCATGATAATTAATTTCATAACCACGAAGCAAAATTTGTATTAAATGAAGCTATTGATGAATCAACCAGAGTTGTTGATGAAGCTGGTCCCTAAAAAATAATTAATGACACCAACACATTAGGTCAGTCTCATCTTTCTCAATTGTTGAGAGTGCCTCGACGCAATGGAAGGATTGTATCACAACCTAATTGTTACTTGAGTTTAACTAAAACTCAGGTTGTCATACCAGATGATGACATTAAGAATCCATTGTCCTTTAAACAGACAATGGATGATGTAGATAAGAACCAATGGGTCAAAGTCATGAACCTTGAAATGGAGCATATGTACTTCAATTTAGTGTGGGAGCTTGTAGATCTACCTGCAGGGGTGAAACCCATAGGGTGCAAATGGATCTATAAGAGAAAGAGAGATTTCGCTGGGAAGGTACAGATCTTCAAAGTTGGACTTGTATCAAAAGGTTATACTTAAAGTGAAGGGCTTGACTTTGAGGAAACTTTTTCTCCTGTTGTTATGTTAAAGTCTATAAGGATTTTCTTCTCCATAGCCACATTTTATTATTACAAAATATGTAAAATGGATGTCAAGACTGCTTTTCTTAATGGCAATCTTGAAGAGAGCATCCTTATGTCTCAGCTCGAGGGGTTCATAACTCAAGGTCAGAGCAAAAATTTTGCAAGCTGAATCGATCCATTTATGGGTTGAAGCAAGCATCCAGATCTTGGAACATTTAAATTTTATATTGTAATCAAATCTTATTGTTTTGACCAAAACGTTAATGAGCCTTGTGTATACATGAAATCAATAAAGGTAAACTAGCTTTCTAAATACTTTATGTGGATAATATCCTTCTCATTGGAAATTATGTAGGATACCTAACTGACGTTGAAAAATGGCTAGCAACACAATTTCAAATGACAGATTTGGGAGAGGAGCAGTTTGTTATTGGGATTCAAATCATTAGAGATCGTAAGAACATAATGCTAGCACTAGTAAAATAATGTTCTAGTTTCGTTCTTTCTCGAGTCTTAGCTTTTACGTAGATTTCTAGTTTATTGACCTTTAAACTCTTTTAGGTACTTACAATCAAAAGATGTTTCAAACTACATCTTTTTTTATCCATCCCTGATATCCGTTGGACACCACAGTCAAGAAGTTAGGTCTTGCAACCTGTGTAGTAGATTAATGACTTCAAATGAAAACCAACTAGTATTGGCTCCATTTAATCCAAGGTAAGTAATAACCTTAGTTATCAATATGTATTTAATTTATTGGATATATAATAGTGAACTTCTCACTGCTTGTCTTCTATGTAGTGGTCGTTGGGCACTTCTGGCTATCAACGCGTACGATGAGACAGTCTATTATGTAGACTCACTCTAGACAACATCTAGAGTAGATATTAGATATGTAACACACACGTAAGATAACTTCTTTCATATCTTGTTTTAACTATCTTAAAGCATACTTTATTTTAAAGTGTATGTTGTTGTTTCTTGACAATAGGCTTATTGCAATCTTTCGATCCCAGAAGAATATGTAAAAGGTTGAAAACAATCAGCATGGAAAACCGTGAAGGCAAGTGTATACAATAAACATCTATTGGTTATTGGTAGTTCATATGAAACATTACTTACATTTTGGTAATTTTTGCATTACAGCGTCCTTTACAATTTGGAACAACTAAATGTGGGTACTATGTGATGAGATATTTGAAAGATATAGTCAACTGTGGAAGCATAGTAGTCACAAACTCGGTATGTTAATTACTTTGACAAATTATTGACCTCAGTTATAGAATTTGCCCAACCAAGTAGTAACTTCAATACTTTGAGCTTTATATTTATTAGATTGATACAAGGACGTCTTACAATCAATTTTAGTTGGATGAAGTGCGTATAGAGCTAGCTGATTTTCTGGGTGGCTACATGTGATACGGTGCTACATATATGTTGTACATTTTAGGTTTTATTTTTAGTTTCCCCTGTTGAATCAAACTCTAATGGGATAGTTTGTTGATATGATCTATTTGTTGGGCTAGACACTTCTTTTGTTTATATATATATTGGATATGATTTGTAGGTATATGTTCATTGCTAGTATTGATTTTGGTCGATAATTATATTGCTAAAGAATTAGCAAAACATTGTAAGTGATGTAGGTGGATACTGGAATGATGGTATAATGTTTGATTAATTTTGGTGAAGGATTAATTTTAACCTATATATTCTTAATCTTCTTGGCCATAGTTTTTTGTAGTTTCGATCTTAGTAATGATGTAGGTGGATACTCAAATGAAGGTATAATGTTTGATTTGGTGGTGGTGGAGGGAGGGGGGTTAGTTAAAGTTTAAGTTGCTTTGTGAATTTGTTTGAAGGTTTTGACATGTAACATTTGTTTAAATTAGTTTGAAGTTTGATGTTTTGAAGTTAATGTAGAGTTATATATTAGATGTTAATTAGTAGATTACATTTACTCCTATGTGTAATAGATTACATTGTATGTATACAGGTTTAGGACTTCAAATGTAGTTACAAAAAAAGAGGCAAAAAAGGTGCAACTACAGGGTACAATAAATATTAAATTTTTTAAAAAAATTGTGAAATTAACTTGACAGTGAAACATGTATGTCAAGTAAACAAAGTTTTTGACGGTTTTAAAATGTCACAAAATACCAATTTCTTGATGGTTTTTACGTGTCAAGTAAAAATAAAACATCACATTCTTGACGGTTTTTACTTGTCGTCAATATGAAATAACTTGACAGTTTTTAACTGTCATGAATAACAACTTTCTTGACGTTTCTGATCATTTTTCTTGAAAATTTTTATGTATCATTCTTGACGGTTTTGAATTGTCGTAAACATTAACATTCTTGACGTTTATTTTTCTTGACAGTTTTAAACTGTCATGAACTTCGACATTCTTGATGGTGGCTTCAAGGACGATTTTGAAACCGTCAAGAATGTTAGTTTAAAACCATCAAGACAATGCTTTTTTGTATTAGTGTCAACTCTTGGGCCCAAACATGGTTTTGGTGTTTGAAGGTGACTTTATTTTAATGAAAGTTGCAGCCGCGTACGTTTGAGATAGAGAAACTGTCTTTGCTGGGTAATATGGTTGGGTTGACGACTTCAGTTGCGTCCGAGGTCATTGATTACCTATTGTGGGTCTCGCAATATAGTTTGTTACTTATTGTGTGTCACCGTCGGAGGTGGGAGTGTGTTTTAGCGTGGTAATCTCAATTTGCAGATGGGTCTTGGTTTTAGAGGCACTGTTCAGGGTGAGGGTTTCTCAGTAGTTAGTAGATGTTGGCCGACGATGAAGTCGATGTTGACGATCTTTTTTTTGGAAGAAATTTTGACAAAAATTGTTGAGGCCATCGAGTATAATTTACAATGATTTCAAAGCACCTTTTGAATTCTCAAATGAATGCAACCTTTTGTGTGAGTTTCGGATGCATCGGTAGAGTCCAATAAGAAAAGCTCGGTGTGGAAGTTACCTTTTGAAGCCTAATTTTTGAATAAATATTACGGAGAGGGTGAGAACACTGGATGCATGTAAATGGAGAAGCAATTTGAAGCCGCTGTGAATGAAGAAGAGAAGGTATATGTGGCCGGTTTTCTAGAGGCTTTTGTTAATTGTGTATTTTGGTTGAATGGAATATGCAAATAGGATTAGGGTTATATTTTATTAATCAATGTACATATTCGGTTCGATTCAATTTTGATTTTGACTAACTTTTCCAATAAAAAGTTTAATCCAACCAATAATTTTTTATTTTCTTTAAATACAATCTAACATGTCCAATTTTTTAATAAAAAAGTGAACCAAACCATTTGATCCATTTTCATTTTAGGTGTTTTGGATTTTTGCTTCACTCCTAACTACCAGCATATTTTTCTCTCAATGATAAAGGATGATAAGTTAGTTTGTCCAAATGCCATTCTCTTATGCTAATTACAAATTTGACCCACATTTTTATATTATTAACAATTCATTTCATTCCATATTATTTATCTCTTCCATATTATACATCGCAATGTCACATAACTTGTTCCAACCCAACCAGTTATAAGCCATGATCGCTCAACAAAAATGACAACATTTTGAAGAATCAACACATGACTCTTTTCATATACATCATCAATTTAATTTTTTAAAAAAATAAAAAAATTAAAGATTAATTAAAATAAGGGGAAAAAAAAGAAAATGAGCAAAAGAGAAAAAAGAAAAAGAATATTGGGAGCGAAGAGGAAAACCCCTAAAAAAAACTCTCTCCCTCTCCACACGATCCTGCAGAGACCAACTCATCAATGGCGGTCTTCCACTTCCTTAGTGCGGTTTCAGCTTTCTCCGACCGTCTCTCTCTCTCCTCTCTCTTTCTCTTCTCTCTCTGCCATTCTTTTTCTCTAATTACACATACGATTCGTCGAATGTGATCTCCGATGGCGTCATATGCCCTTTCCCACTCCCAGATTTCTTCTTCTGGTTAGGGCCGCCGCAGGTGATCGAGAATTCGCAGCCGTACGCGGTGCCAAAGCACGAGAACAACCCCGATCCCTTTTTTCGTTGTTGCTTCTTCATTGATTTCTTTTGGTAACTTCTTGATGGCAATTTCTTCATTTCGCTGACGTACATTGGATGTAACTCTGTTCTCCATCTTTCGATCTTTGTTTTTAGCCCTTCGATACTGTCTTTCTCCGTCCAATCCTCCAAAATTGAACTCCCAACGTCATCCGGCGCTGGATACAACCCCTTCGCTATCGCCGCCGCTACGACCGACGGCGACGGTCCAACGTCAGAACAGAGTGAGCCATTTGCGTTCACAATCTTCTTCGTCGTTCCGAGCTCTGATCTGCTTCGCACGGACTCACGTCCACCCATTATCGAGCTCGCATTACAAACCGATCCACCAGGTTTGCCATTGAAAGCTTCGGGATCGTATCTATCACTGTGAGATCGCTTCATAACAATCGTGTATCCATTCTTTTGAAAGTTTTGTTTTTGTGCTTTAATCTCTGTTAAGTCCCAGTCATAATCCACAGCCGATGAACCAAGATCGCTCTCCAACGGCATACTTCGTTTTGCGCTATCCAACAATGTCACACCAACTTTCACAGTCCCCTTCGGACGACCAGACGGGCGACGAACCTGTAAAGAAATCAATCATTTTAGATTCAATTCCTGAATGAGATTAAATTGTATAGAGATGATTTTGATAGAACCTGAAGCGTGAGGAATCTCATATTGGATTTAGGGGAGGATTGTGGGATGAGGTTGCTGACGACCTCTGTAACAGTACCAACAAGGATATCGCGAAGCAAAGCAGAGGAATAGATCTCGATGGTGACGGTGGAAGTTGGATCTTCAAGCAACTCGTCGTCGACTTTAAACACGAATTTCTCATTCCATGTTGGATTTGTGAGACCGACTTGATCAACCCGGGTGGTCAATTTCCGATCGGGATTGATCCAGGCGACGGCGAAGGTGCGCATGGTTTTGGAGACGGAAGGGAGGTCATTGGCGGAGAGTAAACTGAGCTCAAGAACTTGGAAGGGGCGACGCACCATGGTGAGGATGGTGCAGGGAAAAGAGAGGAAGGAATAGAGAAACAATGGCGGTGGGCGAAGGCGGCGGTGATGGTGATGGTGACGGTGGCGCTGACGGTGGTTGAGTAGGGAGGAGGGGGGTGATAGAAGATGACGGTTGTGGTGGTGGGTCCAACCTACTAGAGGAAAAGGGGGAAAGGGAGGGCTTTTAATGAAGGGAGAGGAGAAAGTCTTGGGGGTGTGAGATAAGATTTCACCGATGCGTGTATGGTTGTAATAAAACAGAAATGTAACTGAATTTTTAAAAAAGAAATAAAAAAATACCTATTTTCATGGGATTTGGTTTTTCACAATTCCATTTTTATCCCTCCAAAACATCATATTTTGTCGCGAATTTTAATTTAAAAAAGAAAAATAAAACCACTCTACAAAAACAAACCAATATTGAGTTGAACCAAACTCATCGGTTTTAATTGAGATTTGAAAAAAAAAATTGTTCTATTCATTATAATATGATATAAATATTTTGAAAATGTTTGGTTTACTTTTAATTACGTTATTAAATTTTTTTATGAAAAAATCGAGTTGAAATAGGTCAAATTAAATAAAACCAAACCAAATCAAGTAGGAGAATCAACTTTGAATTTCATACCATTAGAGGGTAACTTGGGAATTTAAAGTTTAATACTTACATGCTCACCTTTCATTTCCATCTGATTTTAACAACATTTTTGTTTTGTTTAACACTTCAATGTCGAATGAACATCACTCCACCATTTGGTCCAACGTAGGGTTGTTGAGAATACAGTTCCTTTCTCTCTGTAATTTGTCATATTTAGTCTTAGTTTTGGCCAACTTCTTCATTGCCTGTTTAAACCTTCTTTATGCTAATTATAACTTTGGTGAGTTTTGTCTTTAATATTTCTCAATAAATTTAAATTGTTAAAAAATATAGGATGTGTATGGAGTCCACATGTCCACGGGGTGAAGTGGTGTAGGTTCCGAGATGTCATTCATCGTTCCCATTCCTCGTTTTCTATTTCATTTCACATCTCGTAAAATTTCCCATGAGGATCAACGACATAAATTTCTTGAAAGGAGTTTCCGGGGATTGGGTTTTCTGCATAAATTTTTTCTAATTAATTGAGTTTAAAATAGTTTGTTTTTCCGCACTAAAGTGGACTTGCCCCATATTATTTATTAGGTTTAAATCTTGTTTTGGTCCCTAAACTTTGTATGTTGTCTATTTTGGACCCTAAACTTTTAAAAACATTTGTTTTTGTCTCTAAACTTTTAAAAAATAGCACATTTTGGTCCTTACCGTTAAGATTGTGTTAAGTTTTTAACGAAATGATGAAGTGACTTTTATATTTGGATTTCTAGACTACCAAGTAAGATAATCACTCTAAAATATAGGCTTTTAATTTTTAATTAAATGCTACATGGTAAATTGATGTTTTATCGGATAACTCAAAAAATCACATTGCCTTCAAGATTTTGATTGTCATCATTTTGGTCAATTTGCATTCTACTTCACTTTCTCTCAATGCTAGATTCAATTTCATCTACACACAGATTTTTTAATGTCTCAAGTTTGGGATATTTTGTGATTTATTGAGGTGTTTTTTTTCTCTTCCTCTCAATTCTTTCTTCTTCTTCTCTTTTTTTTTTTTTTGTTTGTAATTCATTGTGAGAATATTTAAGTTTAAATACTATTTTGGTCCTTAAAGTTTATATCTTATTCTATTTTAGTCTCTAAACTTTGAAGAACGTCTCTTTTAGTCCTTGAACTTTTAAAAAGAGTTTACTTTGGTACCTGTCATTAAGATTCTGTTAACTTTTTAACATAATGATAATGTGATTTCAATATTTAGATGACTAGACTCTAGAATCATCATATTAATTAAATTGATTCATTACGTGAATATTTACCTGCAATTTCATAAATTTTTATTTCCTATATAGGTTGTTCTTATTTTAATTTTTTTAGTTTATTTCACATTGCCATAGATGTTAACACCGGTATGACAATTTTTTTTTTTTTTTACTCAATGTGCTTATGGTTTGCTTCAAAATTCCAATTTGAAAATAAAAATAAAGGGTGAGAGTCGGAGAGGGGACGTGAGAGAGTTAAGTTTTAGAGGAAAAAATAACAAAATTAGTTTTTAGGTTTATTTGATTCAATTGTGTTGATTATGTTTCTTTATTGGTATAAAATATTTATAGAATAAATTAATAAACTTTCTTGGTTATTTATCAATTGAATTAAAATAATGAATCTAGAGCCTAATCATCCAAATTTAGAAGTCACATCATCATTCCATTAAAAAGTTAACGAAATCCTAACTATAAGAACTAAAGTAAGCTCTTTGTAAAAGTTTGATGACTAAAACAACCGTTTTTAAAATTTGAGGGAACAAAATAAAATAACATACAAAGTTTAGGGACCAGAATATAATTTAAATCGAATATTTATCTTCAATTTCATAGAGTTTATTTTATGCATGTGTTGTACATATTTAATCTTTCCAGTTATTTTATCTTGTCATGGATGTTAAGACCAATACATCAGTTTTTTTTTTTTTTATTCTACTCAATATTCTTCTAATTTGCTTCAAGATTCCAATTTGAAAAAAAATAGTAAAGAATGGGGGAGCCGAGGGGGGATGTGAGAGATTTGAGTCTTGGAGAAAAAAAGAATAAAATTAGATTTAAATTTTGGTTAATTTGATTCAAATGTGTTGATTGTATTTCTCTGTGCTATAAGAGATTTACAGAATAAATTAGCAAGATTTATTAGTTATTTATTAATTTAATTAATATGATGAATCTAGAGCCTAATTATCCAAATATAGAAGTCACATCATCGTTTTGTTAAAGAGTTAACGGAATACTAACGACATGAACAAAAGTAAATTTTTTTTTAAAAAAAAGTTCAAAGTCTAAAACATATGTTTCCAAAATTTATGGACAAAAAAAAAAGAACAAGATCAAAGTTTAAGGATCAAAATAGAATTTGTTTATTAAATATACATATTTCTTTTCACCATGTGTAGAATGAGATAAGATTTTGAGGTTGATACTGTAAGTTTATGCTTGAGCTGCGTTTATATTAGTAATTACTTTGTATATTAAAATTACCATATTAAACTATTTCTCATTCTCTTTATTTTTTCCCTTTAATATTTGCAACCTTTTATGTAATTAATTACTAGGTTCAATCCTATGCCAATATTTTAAAAGAGATCTTTTAGGAGGATAGCTGGTTCTCCCCGAAATGCGTTGAGGCGAACCATTTTATTTTTAAATCTAGCAAACGGTCAATAAGTGATGACAACGATAAACATTGATAGTCATCTATTAGTGTGTATCTTGTATTTGAAAATATTTTGAATATTTTTCATTTAGAACAATTACCCATTTAAAATATCACTTATTTATTACAAAAAAATTTGAATTAAGTTATTATGTGGCAAAATATTAATATGATCCTTTTACTTTTGACTTTAGTGCATTTTAGTATCTATATTTTCAACATCCTTTCATTTTGTCTATATACATTCAAAATCTTCATATATTTCTTGTAAATGATTATTTGATTCCCTTCATTTTCATCTTTATTTTATCTTTTATTGAAAATTTAGCATTAGTATATTTAAGGTTCAATTATGAATTTGATACCTAATGTAGGGAGATATTTAGAATTTCATTCCTATAATTTTAAAAGTTAGAATTTAGCACATATAATTTGATAAAAATTCATCATTTGTAAATAGTTTTTACGGTTAAATAGTATCTGCAATCGATAAGAACTATTTAAGAAAAAATTATTCAATCATAAAAACTAATTTCTTAATTTTACCATTTTTTTAAACTTGAGTAATAGAAAGTTTAGTTGGACATTGCATCATCATTGTTATTTGGCTTAGATTTGGCATTGTATGTTAATAAGGATGAAAATAAATCAATAAACAAAGGGTGAAATGGAAAGTTCGAATCAAATTTAAAAGATGACTCAAACATTAGAAGCTTTATAGATATATATATATATATATATATATAAAACAATAGAAATATTGTATTCATATAACTTATAAGACTTTAAAACCTGTTTTTTATTTAATAAATGTTGACGATGTCTAAAGTTTAAACTTAGTTCAGATTAGATGACCAGCTTTGGTAATTCAAGTCTTAACTATGGTGTTCCGCTCACTTTCTCTTGATTTGGAAACATGAGTATATAAAGTTAGCCCCATATTAGATAAGGTAGAGAGGAAAGTTCCTCTTTCTCAATCCTATGAGTAAAGTTAGGGTAGAAGTTTAGATCAAATTATTGTCTCGTAAAGTTAGTTCAAGTATATGTAAACTTGTTGAATGCTTGTTGTCCACGTGAATACAAACTAAAATATTGTACTTCTATCATATTTAGACTAAAGAAGTACAAAACACGAAACACCCAACTTTCTCTAATAATTAATGATTTTCATCCGAATTTTCAGGTTGTTTACTTTATTCCCAAATTTTTTTTTTTAAAATAACTATTTTTTATATTATTTTTCCATCTCATATCACTAGTCCATTGATTGTCTTAACTTATTAATATAGCTTGAAATCATACTCATATTAACATACTAGTACACATATTCAAGCTATATAGTCAAATTTGTTCAAATAAGAACTAAAATTGTTGTTTCTTTTTACAAATCTAGCCCTTGAGCTTTTATTTTATTTATTTTTTTTTAATTTAGAAATATACTAGATATAAACTTGAAAATTTAGACTTCCAGTAAAAGAAAAACAAAATAACTAATTTTAAAATTTTAATTGTCCAGTGTCTAATAAATGCCAAATTGAAAAGATATATACATTAAATACTTGTGAAAATCCTCTATCAAATAAACAGCAACTAATTCATAGTTAATAAACTATACCTTTAATTTAACCTTTCTGTTTTGGTTTATAAAGTAAAGTAGACATTGTAAAATTTCAAAGACCCAAATACATCAAATCCATATGTTTGAAAGACCAAAATGAGCTAGGTTAGACCAAAAAACAATAAACTTTTGTGATGAAGATGAAATTTAAACTTTTTATTATTAATAGTTTTATGTGGGACTCATCATTTCCTATATTTTAATTCAGGATATACTAAAGCATATAACTTCAAGAATACAAGTATATTCAAATAATTGTATCATTCATTTTCTTCTTCCCACCTGAAAACCAATGGAACCCATCGATAAATCTCCACATATCTTCTGCCTTCTCCTCATTCTGATCATCCCAAATTGCCACTCAGAACCAGACCACAACGCCTTAGTCTACCACCGCTGCACCAACAACCAACCACCCACATCAACATCAACGTCCGAAACCCTCTCATCTCTCTTCGAAGCCCTCATCAAGCAGTCCACAAACTCCACCTTCCACAGAAAAACCACCGCCCAGACCGGCGTCCCGATATCGGCCGAGTACCAGTGCAGAGGGGATATGAGTTTAATGGGCTGCAAAAGCTGCGTAACTCAGCTAGGCGTTTTGTCGAACAGGTTGTGTGCAGGAGCGAGAACAGGTCGTGTACAGTTGAGAGGCTGCTATGTGCGGTACGAGGCGGATGGGGAGGAGGAGGAGGAGGAGTATGGGGAGTTGGTGCATAAGGAGTGTGGAGAAAGGGAGGAGGGCGGCGGCGGATACGAGGCGACGGCGCTGTGGGAAGTGGAAGAGGGGATTTTGAGGAGTGGGAGTGGGTATTTTGAGGGGAGGAATGAGGGAGTGAGGGCGGTGGCACAGTGTGAAGGAGCGTTGTTGGGATTGGGGTGTGATTGTGCGGAGTGTGTGAGTCGTGCTGTGGAGTTGCTGCGTCAGGACTGCCGTGGAAGCCTTGATGGGAGTGTTTATTTGGATGGATGCTATGTTACCTATTACACCTACCATCTACTAGGTAATCTCCAAATTACTTTTTCCTTTTCGCAAATTACAAAACCAACTTATATTATGTAATAACAATTATATCCTCAAATTTTTGTTGGTTAAAATTCAATATTCAACTTTTACTATCAAACTTATATTAGTGAAGAAATTCAAATTGTTTTATAATTTTGAATTCAATCTCTATTACAATAAATTTGAATGTCTAATTTTAACGATTAAAAAGTTGATGATATAATTGCAACTACCACTGTATTTAAAAAGTGGTTCTTGCCATTTGCATTAAAATAAAATAAGATATTATTTTGATATGTATACTTGATGTTATTTGAGTTTTAGTTATTGTATTGGATTACATTATAACGACTATTATTATTTATTTAATTTCAATAAAAGTTGGTTTTAAGTAGATTGATTTGAGAAAAAAAATGCTTTTCAAACGGTTCATTTTTATTTAAACATGTTTAATAAATATGATTGCAAATACACTTCTAACAAATTTCAAAGTTTAGCGATCAAAGTGTTGTTGGAGTTTGTTTTATTTTAGTTTTATAATTCCCATGTTTATATTTATTCCTCGGTTACTTTTGTTAAATCTAGTAAGAGACAAAATTTGATATTTTAAACATATATTTGAAGGAAAAAATAATGTAAATCATGAAAAGAATTATTTTAGAAATATTGTCACTCACTGTCACAGATGTGCTCCCACGACTTGTAGGCTTCACCGAACATTGTTTGGCCTAAAAATCACACTATTAACTCCATGTTACCATATAGATAATTATCTACCCCAAACAATATAAACAACTCATAATTTTCAGAACCTCTCGTTAACCCCTAAAATAACCCAATTTGTTGTTTAAGCATCCTTATCAATTCAATTAAAAAAATTTCAAATAAATTCAAGAACCAACCTTAAATCCTCCAAATTCCTTTTGTAGTCCATTCTTCAAGTTAGAGTATCTTATGGCTCCCAAGTTGTTAAAGAATAGCTTCAAATTTCTTAAACAACTAAATCCAACAAAAGGAAATGAGCCTTAAAAGATTTAAGTAGAAACCCAAATGGGGTTTTAACTTCCTTGGTATTATTTGTTACTTCTAAACTATTTGTTTTACAACTCGAAGTTCAATTTCGTCTTAAGCTTGAATAAGGGAATGTCGCTAGAGATGATTTAAGCATAGCTTATTTCATCTTGGTTCTTAACACAACCAAAATAAAAACAATCCGACCAAAATATGTTTTCTTTTTCTAACCACCTCTAACCTATCTTTGTTGATTAAGTTATACTCAAATCAAACTAATACTCTCTGTATAATTTTATTTACAAAATTAATTAGGTGAAAAGGCTTCATATTTAAATATAATAGGCTCGATAGAATAGAACAATGATCAAGGTTACATCCAATCTCATGTTTTCCTTCCTCTACACAAAAAAAATACAAAATAATAAAATATATATATATTTTTGAATTATTTTTTAAATTAATTATAAATTGTCAAGTGTCAATTTTTAATTAGATGCAAGCCTATATTTTTTTTTTTTCAAAAGAATATATATGTGTATATATAATAAAAACTTTATTAAACAATTGAAAACTAAATTGAAACTAGAAATGAGATGTTTCAATATTATAAAGAGGGGCAATGATCTGATCTCTCCTTCATATCTCTGTTTAAAAGGTGACAAGAAGAATGGTTCAAGTGGAAAGTTGGTAGCAATTGTGTTGGGTGGTGCAGCAACTCTTGGATTGGGGTTTATTCTATTGATATTTTTCAAGACTTGTGGAAAAAAAGATGATGATTAATTAATATTAATTTAAAATAGAAAAATTGTTTTAGATGATAAAATTGTTGAAAATATTTACAATATAGCAAAATTTCATAGTACACTTGACATGTCAGTATTTATCAGCATCTATTAATGATAGATGATAGTGATCTACCAGTGTCTATCAACATCTATCAATGATATTTTACTATATTTATAAATATTTTGATTTAATTGTCCTTTAAAAATAATGACATTAATTGTTTATACTTTAATTTGATTTGATTTTTTTTCTTTCCAAACTTTATTAATATATTTATTGATAAATTCTTAGAGAAGAATCTCAACTTTCCCCGTTGTATCGATTTTAAATGCCTTAAACTATGAATTGTATCATTTAAAGTATGAAGTAATTAAACTTTTAAATTGTTATAAATTAATTGATTTTCTTTTATTAATATTACATTTGAAAGGTTGCTTTCGTTCATGTGTAGATTTCCTCAATTGTTCAATTAATAGAATAGACAAATAGAATAAAAATATGGACAATTTTCAAAAGAAAAGCATCCTTGAGAGTCTAAATTAATTAATTTATTTATACAAAAATTTAGAGATTTAATTTATAAAATTATAAGCTGCACATAAAGTTTATCTAAACAAAACGTAATAAAGGGTGAGCCTACTTGGTCGAGGTTAAGCCACTCTTTCCAACGAATGGAGCATGCAATATATATATCCTGACCCATTCTAGATGAGGACAAGAGTTTGGGTGAAAGGCTAAAACTCAATTAGACGAGACTAAGTCTCTCATGTTCTAAAAGCTCTAGGTTAAGATTTTTCTATAAATACATCATCATGACTTTAGATGTGATAAATTCATTCACATACCTAAAACCTTTTTTTTTTTTTTTTACTTGATTGTACCTCCCTAAAACTTTTGATGCATTCAAGTGTCTCTTATTTGTCTTAGACATTGAAAGTGCATTGTAGAAAGTAGCACTGGTGCCTAAATTCTCTTTGTTTTAAAAGCTACGTCTTTTTTGAATTAAAAGATTCATTGTTGATGTCACCGTGAATGTCGAAGATTTTTTTTTTTTTAAATTTGTCATCAACAATATTCAAATTATCAATAAAATCAATCTTTCTTTAATCTATATAAAAAAAACTATATTCAAAATCTAATTTTCTCAAACCATCATCTCAGACAAAATGTAAGCTCCATAAATGGGATCTTTTTCCATTGTTGACAAAATTCAAATAGAAAAAAAAATCGCATGTAATATTCACGTGACAGCGGTGAATTTATAATTGGAAAGAGATAATGCCCTGCAAAACAGATAATATGGGCACTAATGTAGTACTTTGACACAATGCCACTGATGCATAGGTAATTGATAAAAGGCTTTAGCTTATAGCAAGAATTATGGAGATACTAATGAACTTACTTCTTCTAAAGTTGTAACATCCCAAATTTTTAAGGTAATTTGTAAACTTTATTTATCAATTATCTTATTCATGTTGGTAAAGTTTAATTTTGGGATGTTTAATTTAATTTATAATTTTTGGTTGTGGGTGTTGGAATAATTGTATTTGTTGTGGTTTTTATTTTTGTTGAAAAGAGGAAAGAAAATTTATTGGAAGAAAGAGGAAAATGTGGGTTTTAATGAAAATAGAGGAAAGTGTGTGTTAAAGGAGGAAAGAGAAAGAGGATTTAATTAGGAGAGAGAATTTTGGATTTGATTTTTGGAAGGATTTGGAAAAGGAAAAAAAAATAATAATAGTATTATTATTATTATTATTATTTATTTAAAGTGTTTGGGTATCCATGCACTTCATCTTCACCATCTCCATCTTCTTCCCCATTCCCAAACCCTAGCCGCCGCCGCCGCAACTCTCTACCCTTCTCCGTCAAGCGCCACCAACGACGCCAGCAGCAACGACGCACCGTCGGCCGTAGCTTCCACGCAGTCGAGAGCTGAGCCGAAAAAGCTGCATCCCACGAGCCAACGCCGCTTCGTCCAGGCGTGCTGCCGAGCTGATCTCCTCGCATCAGATCTGCGTCCCAGCCGAGGAAGCCACCAGTCGCGCGCGTCTGATCTGCTTTTCTCCATTCTCGCTGCGCCCGACCCGACACCCAAGCCGCGTCACGCCATCCTTCGCGTTACAGCCACGAGCTAGCGCTCCTTTGCCGTGCACCAGTGTGCTTTTCGAGCCGCACCGCGCCCCAGGCTTCATCGCTCAGCCACATGTCACGCCGAGCCGTCAAGCCGCCGAGTCGAGTCGTGTTCTGTCACTTCCTGTCTCTGCTGCCACTGCTCTTTATTGGTTTGTTGGTAAGGTTTGGGAAGAATTCAAATTGGGTTTTAGAGTGCCAATGGAGTTTTAATTAAGAATTTTCCTTGGATAAATTCAGTTTTTCTTTATTGATGAATGATCAACCTGAAGATTTAATCGGGATTATATGTGGTGCAATTGCCTTAGTTTTCGTCTTTGTTGGTGAGTTTGGAGTGGCTATTGATGGTTAAAATTAATTAATATTTCTTTTGGGAAGAAAGTACTAATTAAAGTTCTTGTGTGTTTAGGGTCGATTGGAGGCTAACTTGATTAAGAAAATCTCTGTAATTTGAGGTAAGGAATACTTCTACCGAATCCACGCCTTTGGCGTATAAGGTGTGAAAGATGGTTAGGATGTCAGCGTTATGGTGTTAAGTTCGGATTTATATTTGGATTGTATTTTTGTGTGGATTATGCATGATTCGTTTTACCGTTTACCTGTGTTATCTGCTGCACGAGGTCTGTACGGAGGCAGGTTCCGACATATTTGTCAGTACTCAACCATTCGACTGTGTGTCGTAAAGAACAAGCCATTTTGGGAAGTTAACGGTCATCCAATGGAGTCTGTAGTGGTTTTCCTTACTGGGTATATTTTATACTCATCCTTTCTATATTTTATTTCAGGCAAAGGTAAGAATGGACCGGCGAGGGGCAAGTAGAACCATTGACCACATCAGGAAGGACCAGAAACCTTTTTGCTTCCACTTACGACTTTTTGACTTTTGTTTTCTTTACAGTTAAACTTTTTGGCTTTTTGACTTTTTGGCTTTTGTTATTACGTATTGTAATGATTTTGGTTTAGAAAACTATTTTAGGGATCCCGTCTAGGTACTTTTCTTTTCTTTTCTTTTCCATTATTTTGTTGATGGATCGTTTTGAAAACCTTTTATTGTTTACTTTGGATTAAATAAAAGTTTTTGTTTCGTTTTATTTACGTCTTTTAAAATTGATTTTAATAGTTTTTACTTAAGTAACGACCTTGGGTCAATGTTGAAAACCCGGGGCGTTACAATTGGTATCAGAAACTAAGTTTTTAGGTTCTGTGACTACTTACGATGTAAGTTATGGTTTTGGTCTCTATGGTCATTATGGTTCACTTGGTTATGCTTATTTATTGCCTTTAAAACTAGAAATTTTATGAATCATGGTTAGATCTCGTACTTATGACGTGGTGATGGTTTTAGAAAAATGTCACCGCGTTGGGGTACTAGAGGAGCTGGACGAGGTAGACGGAGTGGACGAGGAGCAGGTTGAGGTCAACCTGCTGAACCAGCTATGGACCCCGTCGCACCTGTTACACAAGCCGACCTGACTGCTTTAACATCTCAGTTGGGGCAAACTATTGCAACAACCGTGGCGACAGCTTTGGCACAGTTTCAGCCGGCCGCACCTGTCCTGACTGCACCTGTCCCAGATCAGGCTGCACCAGTAGTACCGGAGGACCTGCCTGACTGTCTGTCGGCAGAGGCAAAACACCTAAGAGATTTTCGGAAGTATGATTCTGCAACGTTTGATGGGTCACTGAAAGACCCCTCGGCAGCAGAATTATGGTTATCATCGATTGAGGACATCTTTCGATATATGAACTGTCCGGACAATCAGAAGATCCAATGTTCAGCGTTTATGCTCAAGGACTGGGCCATTGTTTGGTGGAAGTCTGTTGAGAAGAGATTGGGCAGAAATCCTCGTGATATTACTTGGGAACAGTTTAAGACGTGTTTCTATGAGAAATTCTTCTCTCCTAACCATCGAGACACTAAGTGTCAGGAATTCTTAGATCTGAAGCAATGGCAGATGTCCGTGGAGGGTTATGATCAGCAGTTCGACATGTTGTCCCACTTTGCTCCAGAATTGGTCGCAACTGAGGCGGCCCGTGTTGAGAGGTTTGTGAGAGGCCTAAGGAGAGACATCTGTGGCTTTGTCCGATCATTTAATTCTTTCACGCAGGAAGAAGCCCTGCGCCACGCAATTAATGCCTGTGATCGGAATGATGAAGTCCCAAAGAAACCATCTGAGAAGGAACCCTCCTCTGGACAGAAGAGAAAGGCTGAGAGCAAGCCAGCAGAAGTTTCGTGGAAGAGTACGAGGACCAGAGAAGCACAAGGTCACCATAGAGAGCAGTTTACAGGGGTCGGTGCTGCAGGGAGAGAGCCACAACCTTGTCGTACGTGTGGGAGAAGGCACTGGGGTAAATGTTCGGTGCTGGATAAAGTTTGCTTCGCTTGCAAGAAGCCAGGGCACAGAGCAGACAAATGTCCTAGTAATTCTTCGGCAGCCGCCAGAAATCAGTTAGCTAGCACCTCCCAGGGATGTGGAAACAGGTAGCAGGGCTGAATTTTCGCCACCAACCAGCAAGAGGCAGAGAAGGCAGGCACGGTGGTGACAGGTATGCTCCCAATCTTGAGGCACTATGCTTTAGTTCTCTTTGAATCTGGGTCCTCGCATTCTTTTATATCTTCAGTCTTTGTAAAGCATGCATATTTGGAGGTTGAACCTCTTGATTTTGTCTTGTTTGTGACTACTCCATCTGGAGAAATTATGTTGTCTGAGAAGAAGGTTAAGTTATGTCAAATAGAGATAGCAAGTCGTGTGCTAGATGTCACCTTGTTATGGCATAGATTGGCTGGCTGCTAATCATGCTAGTATTGATTGTGCTCGTAAGGAGGTTATCTTTAACCCTCCTGATGAGACAAGTTTTAAATTTAGAGGGGCAGAAACTGTAGTGTTGCCTAAGGTTATTTTGGCTATGAAAGACAATAAGATGTTAAATCAAGGTACTTGGAGTATCTTGGCTAGCGTGGTGGACACCAGAAAAGTTGATGCTTCCTTGTTGTCTGAGCCTGTGGTGAGGGATTACCTTGATGTGTTTCCTGAAGATCTCCAGGGTTTGCCGTCTAAGAGGGATGTGGATTTTGCTATTGAGCTGGAGCCAGGTACTAAGCCTATATCTAAAGCTCCGTACAGAATGACTCCAGCTGAGTTGAAAGAGCTGAAACTGCAGTTGCAAGAGTTACTTGACAAGGGTTTCATCCAACCGAGTGTGTCACCTTGGGGTGCACCAGTTTTGTTTGTCAAGAAGAAGGATGGGTCTATGCGTCTGTGCATTGATTATAGAGAGTTGAATAAAGTAACGATCAAGAACAAGTATCCGTTGCCCAAAATTGATGATTTGTTTGATCAGTTACAGGGAGCTACAGTTTTCTCAAAGATTGGTCTTCGTTTAGGCTACCATCAGTTGAGAATAAGGAGAGTGATATTCCCAAGACTTCTTTCCGTTCGAGATATGGACATTATGAGTTCATAGGGATGTCGTTCGGGCTGACCAATGCTTCTGCAGTGTTTATGGACTTGATGAATAGGGTGTTCAAAGATTTTCTGGACACCTTTGTGATTGTGTTTATTGATGATATCTTGGTTTATTCCAAGAAAGAGGCAGAACATGAGAAGCATTTGAGGAAGGTTTTGGAGACTCTGAGATTGAACGAGCTTTATGCCAAGTTTTTCAAGTGCGAATTTTGGCTGAAGCAGGTATCCTTCCTTGGCCATGTCGTATCTAGAGAAGGAGTTTCAGTGGATCCTGCCAAGATTGAAGTTGTTACCAGTTGGCCTTGACCTTCTACTGTTACTGAGGTTCGTAGCTTTCTGGGTTTAGCGGGTTATTACCGACGTTTTGTGGAGAATTTTTTCTGCATTGTTTCTTCTTTGACTCTGTTGACCAGGAAGGGAGTTACATCTAAGTGGAGCAAGGCTTGTGATAGTAGTTTTCAAAAGCTAAAGCAGAAACTCGTCACTGCGCCTGTTCTGACAGCGCCGGATGGTTCAGGAGGCTTTGTGATTTATAGTGATTCTTCAAAGAGAGGGTTGGGCTGTGTGTTGATGCAGCACGGAAAGGTAGTTGCATATGCGTCTCGTCAGTTGAAAGTTCATGAGCAGAGTTATCCCACCCATTATCTTGAGTTAGCAGCAGTGGTTTTTGCACTGAAGATTTGGAGACATTACATGTATGGGGAAAAGACACAGATCTGCACCGACCACAAGAGTCTTAAATACTTCTTCACCTAGAAGAAGTTGAATATGAGGCAACGTAGGTGGCTGGAGTTGGTGAAGGACTATGATTGTGAGATCTTATACCATCCAGGTAAGGCAAACGTGGTAGCTGATGCCTTAAGCAGAAAGGTAGTCCATTCAGCAGCTCTTATTACCAGGCAAACTTAGTTGCACCAGGATTTTGAGCGAGCCGAGATTGTAGTTGCAGTGGTTGAGGTAACCTCACAGTTGGCACAGTTGATGGTGCAACCAACGTTGAGACAAAGGATTATTGAGGCTCAAGGTAGTGATCAATATCTGAGTTTGAAGTGTTTTTTAGCAGAGGCAGGTCATACTGAGGGTTTTTCTGTTTCTTTTGATGATGGTCTCCTATTTGAGAAATGTTTATGTGTTCCAGTAGACAATGAAGTTAAGAAGGACTTGTTGTCTGAAGCACATAACTCTCCTTTTTGCTATGCATCCTGGTAGTACCAAGATGTACCAGGACTTGAAACGTTTTTACTGGTGGCCTAATATGAAGAGAGAGGTAGCAGACTTTGTTAGCAAATGTCTGGTGTGTCAGCAGGTGAAAGCACCAAGACAGAAGCCAGCGGGTTTGTTACAGCCTCTTGGAGTTCCAGAGTGGAAGTGGGAGAACATATCGATGGATTTCATCACAGGGTTGCCTAAGACCCTGAAGGGCCATACTGTAATTTGGGTTATTGTGGATAGACTCACCAAGTCAGCACACTTTGTTCCAGGGAAGTCTACGTACTCAGCAAATAAGTGGGCTCAGTTGTATTTGAAGGAGGTCGTAAGGTTGCACGGTGTTCCTGTGTCGATTGTTTCAGACAGGGATGCTCGTTTCACCTCTAATTTTTGGAACGGTCTCCAGAATGCCTTGGGTACTCGATTGGATTTCAGTACAGCTTTTCACCCACAGACTGACGGTCAAACTGAGCGTTTGAACCAGACACTGGAGGATATGTTGAGAGCTTGTGCTCTAGAGTTTTTTGGGAGTTGTGATTCTTATCTTCATTTGATGGAGTTCGCTTACAAACACAGTTACCAGGCTACCATTGGCATGGTGCCGTTTGAAGCCTTGTATGGTAAGTGTTGTAGGTCTCATGTGTGCTGGGATGAAGTTGGTGAGCAGAGATTGGTTGGTCCTGAGTTGGTGCAGTCTACTAATGAAGCTATTCAGCAAATTAGAGCCTGCATGAAGACAACTCAGAGTAGACATAAAAGTTATGCAGATGTGAGATGAAAAGACCTAGAATTTGAGGCGGGGGATAAGGTGTTCTTGAAGATGGCACCTATAAGGGGTGTTTTGAGATTTGCAAAGAAGGGAAAGTTGAGTCCCCGCTTTATTGGGCTTTAGAGATTCTGGAGACAATTGGTTTTGTGGCGTATCGGTTAGCGCTACCACCATCTCTCTCTGCAGTTCATGACGTTTTTCATGTTTCGATATTGAGGAAGTATGTGGCTGACCCGTCGCATATCATGGATGATGAGCCCCTGGAGTTCAATGAGAATTTGAGCTACGAGGAGCAACTAGTGGAGATTCTGGCAAGGGAGGTGAAAACTTTGCGCAGCAAGAGCATTGTCTTGGTAAAGGTTTTATGACAAAATCAGCAAGTGGAAGAAGCCACGTGGGAGCGGGAAGACGACATGAGAGCTTGATACCCGAAGTTGTTCGAGGATTAGAGCTTTCTAGGACGAAAGCTTCTTAAGGAGGAAAGACTGTAACATCCCAAATTTTTAAGGTAATTTGTAAACTTTATTTATCAATTATCTTATTCATGTTGGTAAATTTTAATTTTGGAATGTTTAATTTGATTTTTAATTTTTGGTTGTGGGTGTTGGAATAATTGTATTTGTTGTAGTTTTTATTTTTGTTGGAAAGAGGAAAGAGAATTTATTGGAAGAAAGAGGAAAATGTGGGTTTTAATGAAGAGAGAGAAAAATGTGTGTTAAAGGAGGAAAGAGAAAGAGGATTTAATTAGGAGAGAATTTTGGATTTGATTTTTGGAAAGATTTGGAAAAGGAAAAAAAATAATAATAAAATTATTATTATTTATTTAAAGTGTTTGGGTATCCGTGCACTTCATCTTCACTATCTCCATCTTCTTCCCCATTTCCAAACCCTAGCCGCCGCCGCCGCAACTCTCTACCCTTCTCCGTCAAGTGCCACCAGCGACGCCAACAGCAACGACGCGCCGTCGGTCGTAGCTTGCACGCAGCTGAGAGCCGAGCCAAAGAAGCTGCGACCCACGAGCCAACGCCGCTTCGTCCAGGCGTGCTGCCGAGTTGATCTCCTTGCGTTAGATCTGCGTCCCAGCCGAGGAAGCCACCAGTCGCGCTCGTTTGATCTGTTTTTCTCCGTTCTCGCCGCGCCCAAGCCGACACCCAATCCGCATCACGCAATCCTCCATATTACAGCCACAAGCAAGGGCTCCTTCGCCGTGCACCGGTGTGCTTTCCGAGTCGTACTGTGCCGCACGTTTCATCGTTCAGCGACACGTCACGTCGAGTTGAGCCGAGCCGTCGAGCCGTCGAGTCGAGCTGTTGAGCCGCTAAGCCGAGTCGTGTTCTGTCATTTCCTTTCTCTGCTGCCACTGCTCTTTGTTGGTTTGTTGGTAATGTTTGGGAAGAATTCAAATTGGGTTTTAGAGTGCCAATATAGTTTTAATTAAGAATTTGCTTTGGATTAATTCGGTTTTTCTTTATTGATGAAGGATCAACTTGAAGATTTAATCGGGGTTCTTTATGGTGCAATCGCTTTAGTTTTCGTCATTGTTGGTGAGTTTGGAGTGGCTATTGATGGTTAAAATTAATTAATATTTCTTTTGCGAAGAAAGTATTAATTAAAGTTCTTTGTTTAGGGTCGATTGGAGGCTAACTCGATTAAGGGAATCTCTGTTATTTGAGGTAAGGAATACTTCTACCGAATCCACGCCTTTGGCGTATAAGGTGTGGAAGATGGTTAGGATGCCAGCGTTATGGTGTTAAGTTTGAGTTTATATTTGGATTGTATTTTTGTGTGGATTATCCATGATTCGTTTTACCGTTTACCTGTGTTATCTGCTGCATGAGATATGTTTGGTTATTGTGATCACAATGTTTTAGTCTGGATTTAATTGGTTACGGTTTCTGTTAACTTTACCTAATGAATTTGTACTTGGTGGGAGAACGATGAGTCAGTTTGCAAGCCGGTACGGCGACTTGATTCTGACAAGGCTAGTTACAAGCCTGTGTGGCGAATTTGTTACTGAAGGTTGGTTAACGAGGCCTGTACGGAGACCTGTTCCGATGTTCTGTTCTGAGGGCAAGCCTGTGTGGCAATTTGCTTTGACAGGGTCGGTTAATGAGGTCGGTACGGAGGCTTGTTCCGACATATTTGTCAGTACTCAACCACCCGACTGTGTGTCGTAAAGTACAAGCTATTAGGAAAAATTAACGGTCACCCAATGGAGTCTGTAGTGGTTTTCCTTACTGGGTATATTTTATACTCATCCTTTCTATGTTTTATTTCAAGCAAAGGTAAGAATGGACCGGCGAGGGGCAAGTAGAACCATTGACCATATCAGGAAGGACCAGAAGACCTTTTTTCTTCCACTTACGACTTTTTGGCTTTTGTTTTCTTTACGGTTAAACTGTTTGTTATTACGTATTGTAATGATTTTAGTTTAAAAAACTTTTAGGGATCCCGTCTAGGTACTTTTCTCTTGCTTTTCATTATTTGGTTGATGGATCGTTTTGCAAACCTTTTATTGTTTACTTTGAATTAAATAAAAAATTTTGTTTCGTTTTTTTACGTCTTTTAAAATTGATTTTAATAGTTTTTACTAAAGTAACGATCTTGGGTCAAGGTTGAAAATCCGGGACGGTACAAAATTCATGGTGATATATTTAGGAAAACTATTACCTAGGGCGTTTAGGCCGAAGGTCGATGAAGTTAGTTTTAATTTTTTACCTAAATTATCATCTTCCCAAACAACAAACCTAATAATCTCGAATTTCTTTTTAGTTATGCTCAATCTGACTATTTAATAAGTGTTGATACAAGTATAATTTTAATGTCTTGTTTATTTTGCTGGGATCACCTTTTCATCCTAAGAAGTTTATAAAAATGCAAAATGATAAACATTTCGTAGCTATTTTATTTTTGAAAAATAAGTTTAAAAGGTTCTATTTATAATTAATTTTAATGATGACTAGATATTTTGAAATTATTTATTTAAAAGATCACATTCTCTTTTCTCTTACTCATTTTCTGTAAGGGGGTGTTTGGTTCAAAGTTTTATAAATGTTTGAAAATTTAAGATTTCTGGGAGAAGAATGTCTGTGAATGAAATATCTGAAAATTAAAGACAATTTTGTTGGTTATGCATGAGAATGTTATCAACTTGTTCTCGGAATAAGGTATGTAGGATTTTATGTTGCACGATATGTAATGTCCCGAGTTTAGGAGGGGGACATAAATGAATCAATATCACATCTGAATGACAGGGATCTTGAGGACATGAAAGTAAGGTTAAGAAAGGCTTAAAAGAAATGAAAGTTACTACCTCTACCAACAAGATGCATCTTCCTTTTTGGTTGCTCAATCATAGGAACTCCAAAGTTAAGCGTGCTTAGCTTAGAAAATTCTATGTTGGGTGATCTCTTGGGAATTTTTCTAGGATGCATGTGAGTGAGGACAAAGCGTGCTGAAAGGACATGTGTTGGTTTGTGGGGACAACTTTCACTCTAATAAGCCTTTAACACAAACTAGGATGATGTTGCCAGGTTGCAGGGGATGCAAGAGAATGTCGGAACCGTTAGTTGTCAAATCTGAATTTCGAATCCTGGTCCAAATCCTGAACCTGGAGCGTTTCAAATGGTATCAAAGCGGAACCTCTCCTAGTAAGATGTGGTTCGAGGATGAACCAAGCGGAAGCTGGTGGACATGTAATGCCTCGAGTTTATGAGAGGAACATGAATGTACCGATATCACATTTCAATGAGATGGATCTTGAGGACTATGAAAGTAAAGTTAAGAAAGGCTTAAAAGAATTTGAAGTTACTACCTATACCAACAAGGCAAACCTTCCTTTTGGTTGCTCAATCATAGGAACTTCAAAGTTGAGCGTGCTTAACTTGGAACAATTCTATGTTGGGTGACGTGAAAATTTTTTCTAGAATGCATGTGATTGAGAACAAAGCATGTCGAAAGCATCAATGCGGGTTTGCTATGAGGACAAGTTTCACTCTAATAGGCCTTTAACACAAGTAAGGATGATGTTGTCAAGTTGTGTGGAGAATGTCGAAGCCATTAGTTGCTAAATTTAGATTTCGAGTCCTGGTTCGAATCTTGGGCTTGGGGCATTACAGATGGTATCAGAACGAAACATCTCCCAGTAAGATGTGGTTCGAGGACGAATCAAGCGAAAGCTGGTGGACATGCAACGTCCCGAGTTTAGGAGGAGGACATGAATGAACCGATATCACATCTGAATGAAAGGGATCATGAGGACATGAAAGTAAGGTTAAGAAAGGCTTAAAAAAATGAAAATTACTATCTATACCAACAAGGTGCACCTTCCTTTTTAGTAGCTCAATCATAGGAACTTCAAAGTTAAGTGTGCTTAGCTTTAAACAATTCTATGTTAGGTGACCTCCTGGAAATTTTCCTAAGATGCATGTGAGTGAGGATAAAACATGCTAAAAGGAACCGTGTTGGTTTGTGGGGACAACTTTCACTCTAATAAGCCTTTAACACAAGCTATGATGATGTTGTCAAGTTGTAGGGGACGCAAGGGAATTTGGGGTAGTTAGTTGCCAAATCTGGATTTTGAATCCTGGTTCGAATCCTAGACCTGGGGCATTACACGATAATATTACCACATTTGCCATAAACAAATGATATTTTTATTTAAATTGTATGATCATTTTTAACAATTTTATGCATTGATAAATTATTAAACTCAACTAAATTTAATTTACATAAGTAATTTACTCTAGTTATTTTTTATATAAAAAAAAAGTTGATAGTTAACTTATTGTTTTAAGTCAATATTCTAAAATATTTAAGATAATATAATTTAATTGTCATTGACAGAAGGAAAAAACAAGATGATATTATAACCATGGTAGGAAATAAGAAAATATAAAAAATATAAAAAATATAAAAAATATAAAAGTTGAAAGATAGATTATAAGAAAAGTATAAGAAAATACATAGGATCAGAAAAAAAATTGAAAAAATCTGTAAAAAATATAGAAGAAACAAGAAAAGTGTTGAAAAAAATAAATAGAAAAAGAAGAGAAGAGAAAATTAATAAAGAAAAAAAAGAAATATAAGAAGAATGAAGAGGAATGAAAAAACTAATTGAGAAAATAAAACTATTTGAAAAAAGAAAAGAAAAGAAAAGAAAAACTAGGAAGGTTTAATAAAAAACATCCAAACTATGACATTTTCAATCAAGGAATGGCAGGCAAATATGATCCCTAGAAAGACATTTTCCAGGGCAAATATCTCAAAACTTCTTACCAAACATGGCTATAGAAAACTCATTCAAATTCTTGACCGATATTACCTCAAACCAAACAGGTCATAAAGGTGAGCAAAGCAAGCCAAAAAACTAAGCCAAATGATTGAAATTGACCAAATCGATGATTGATGATCACCCTACTTTTGTCTCCTTCCCCTTCCCATCCTCCTTTATTCTTTTCATTATTTTTATCATATTAGATAAAAATACAAATATTGAAGAACCATGAAGGGTATTTGTATGGTATAAATACGAAGTCATCCTCATAAGTCATATTTGCATTTTTTTTTTCTCTTTTGAAAGGGCATCCTATTTTTAATTGAACAACCTTTGAGAAATCAAACACATTTTGAGGTCAAACAAAAGAATTCCTAATTTTAACTTAAGTAAAAGCTGCAAGTACATTGAGTCGCCCTTCCGGTAAAAAACAACAAAGACAAAATTTTGCTTCAAGGTCTTTAAGGGCTTGTCGGGTAGGGCCCACAGTCCCTCGGGATCTATGTAAGCTTCAACCAAAAAGTAACGGAGGTTTTATTTATTCACGGTCGCTTTGGAAACTTATTATTTATATACGGTTGTTTCTAAACTTATTAGGAAAAATAGTGATTTTAGAGGGGCGAGTTTTCAAAACTCGCCCTATCTATTTGAAAGAAAATAGAGCGTGCATTGAACCCTCGCCCTAGGTAAGGATGGAATGTCCCAGACCCAGGATTTGGATAAGGATTTCGAATTCGAATTTGGCAACTAACAGCTCCGACATTCTCCTGCATCTTCTGCGACCTGACAACATCATCGTTACTTGTGTTAAAGACTTATTAGATTGATAGTTGTCCTCACAAACCAACACAGGTTCTGTCAGTATGCTTTGTCCTTACTAACATCTATCCTAGAAAAACTCCCAGGAGGTCACCCAACATAGAACTGTTTCAAGCTAAGCACGCTTAACTTTGGAGTTTCTATGATTGAGCCACCGAAAAGGAATGTGCACCTTGTTCGTTTAGGTAGTAAGATGTCATATCGATTCATTCATGTCCCCCTCCTAAACTCGGGACGTTACATGTCCACTAGCTTTCGCTTGGTTCTCCTCAAACCACATCTTACTGAGAGAGGTTTCGCTCTAATACCATTTGTAACTCCTCATACCCAAGATTTGGACCAGAATTCATAATTCAGATTTGACAACTAACGGCCCCGACATTTCCTTGCATGTCCTACGTCCTGGCAACATCATCCTTGCTTGTGTTAAAGACTTGTTAGAGTGATAGTTGTCTCCACAAACCAACACGGATCCATTCAGCATGCTTTGTCCTCAATCAAATGCATCCTAGGAAAACTCCCAGGAGGTCACCCAACATAGAATTGTTCCAAGCTAAGCTCGCTTAACTTTGGAGTTCCTATGATTGAGCCACTAAAAAGGAAGATGTACCTTGTTGGTATAGGTAGTAAGATCTGATATCGATTCATTCATGTCCCCATTCTAAACCCGAGGCGTTACAAAGGATGGACGAGTGTTCAACACTCGCCCATAGGAGAGAGAAAAAAGAGCGAATGTTCAACACTCGTCCAACTTTTGTTCCTCTTCACGCCTGACCTCCGTCGAAGGCATGCGTCTGCACGTTTGAAGATTTCGCGTCTGTCCTGCATTCAACTTCTGTATCTATCCTGCATTCAACAGTGCTTTGAATGTATGTCTTCTCTTCGCTGTTGTTGAATGAGTCTCCCCTGCAATCCCTGACCGGCCTGAAGGGATAAGAGCCCTTGCACAGTGAAGAAAATTATTTACACAACCTTTTCTCATTTTAATTTTAAAAAATTAAAAATATAAAAAACATTGGCAAATTTAACAGAAACAAAATTACTGTAAAATTTAAGGCTAAGCATGCTATCAAAATATATTACATACAAGAAATTGAGTTACCCTTGTTGTCGTCTCTCAATTCTACAAATCTCCAAATTTGAGGCCACCACCACTTGGAACCTTTTCTATCCTCTAAGCAATGGAGGCTTAAGGTTCGTGGAAACCTTTTTGGGATATGGGAAATTTTAGAAAAAATACAGAGAGCGAGAGAAATTTTACTTCTACGTAACTGACTTTTCTGCAACATCTGAACTGCAGAACACTTCTACTTCCATCTTCTTCGACATAAGAAGAGAAAGTTAGAAAGATTTTTAGGATAACATGTGAGCATCACACGTTTTCCAAAAATAACTCCCTTAGGGAGTTATTAAAATTAATTTTAATTAAAATAATTAATTAATTAACGAATTAAATAATTAATTAAATCATACTTAATTAATATTCATTTAAATCATATTTAAATGAATATCTCACATAGCCTATAATTTTAATTTAATTAATTTAATTAAATAAAATTTAATTAAATAAAATTAAACTAAACTATTAATTAACTCTCCAATTAATTAATTACTAAATTAAATATCTTATATTTAATTAAATGGATATATGAATAATATTCACATCTTACATTCTCTTATAACCTAGAGTTTTAATGTGTATCATATACTCATTAAATTTAATCTATAGTTTTAATGTGAATCAAATTCACATTAAATTAATATTTGAACTTATTCAAATATTTCATTCTCACAGAAATTAATTTTGAATCACATCCAAAATAAAAATTACATTATAAAGTGATATAAACTTTATATTATAATGTATCACCATACATTATATTAATTTTCTAAGTCAATTTGAACATTTCAAATTATATCCAAGATTTATTAACCTTATTACCCTTGTGAGCTAGGAAGGGGACTTAATGGACCTACAAATCAGAAACTACAACAATATGAGATTAATTGGCTAAACTCATTAACCACATTAACCAATATTCGTTAACTGTGTGTACACTCCACTAAATACTCACAGTTGAACTCTTCTCAGTTAGATATATTTTTGTGTCATTGATATAAACCAATAACAACAAGTTAGTCTTTCACAAGTGTCCATAACACAAGCTGGGTCGAATTACCGTTTTACCTCTAGGATACTTCTTAGTTCTTAAATGCTAATGCTCCTCTAATCAACAATCTGTTTTTTGTCCAACCAATAAATAAAAACCTCTTTCGTGCCATAGAGAGGGTAGGGTCATTTGTTCAAGTCCCAGAGACACCATTTAAGGGAACACTCATCTATTTACAATGATGTCGGGAATTATTGAATTCCATGTTGTGTGATTATATTCTCAGCTTCTCACTCGATCTTGTTCTCAAAATGGTAGGCTTATTGAGTCGGTGATCTGACCACTCTCACCCGTAAAAATAACAGGATGATTCCTCATGAACAGAAGTTCATAATCCAGTTAGGATCAAGACTAAGTTGCCTAGGTCATCCTATTGAAATAGAAACCTAACTAGTCAACAGAGTTACATCTAGTGGTTACTATTTTGTGGTCAAGTCTTATGCAAACTCATTGCATAGGATACCCTCACTCGTGTGTCGCCTACACGAACACGTTGGATCATTGTGCTTGTATCAAATACAAAGTTGGTCGTACCTGATGGGATAAAAATCCATTGCTGCGGAAGAAACACAGAATCATTCTCAATTTTATATTACGAAAATAAAATATCATACATTGGAAAAAAAATACAGTAACTATTACTGAAATAAGTTGGCTAACCATACATTTTAGATAAAATTAAAAAGAAAGAAAAACTCACTTTTGGTGCCGTCTCAGAAATCTACAAAACTCCTAATTGTAGACACCTCTAGTTGGAGCCTCTCCTATCCTCTGAGTAATTAGGGT
>JBBPDJ010000019.1:8498588-8543800 GCA_037974625.1 Cucumis cinereus | reverse complement strand
GAACTCAAAACCAGTAATTCCTCAGTGTTCTTTACATAACTTTCTTCCATTTCTTAGCTTTCAAAAAGGGTGCAGAACCCCATAAACAGAAACAAACCCATTAAACAAAAAGGCAAAAAAAAAGAAGGGAAATTAATGAATAACTTGAAGAGAGTAAAGAAAGAGAGAGACCTGGATTTGAGGCAAAGATAAAAGAGAGGAAAAGAGAGAGAAAGAAGAAGTGGGTTTGTTTTGTTGTTTGATAAAAGAAAGAAACAGAGAAAAGAGAAAGAGAAAGAAGAAGAAATGAGAATGTGAATTGAATTGAAAGTGTGATAAAGGTCAGGTTAAGGAGAAGTGAATCCTTTGGTTTGGCTGGAGCATAGCTGGAATCGTCTCCATCGGCCTCAAGAGTGCCTTCTTCTGGGTCGCAATTGGATGAGACGGCGATGTTTCGAACAAATCGAGAGGAGAAGGGAGGAGAAACCTATGAGAAGGAAGAACAAAAGAAGAAATTGAAAAAGAAATCTGATAGAAGGCAAATGGAAGAAGGATTGAGAGAGAAGAGTTTGAGTTTAGGGTAGAAAAAGATAGGCTTTTGAGGGTTAGGGATGAGAGCGTGAGGGTTAGGGATGAGAGCCTGAGAAGCCCCAGAGGCGCGCAAACGAAAAGTTAAAAAAATTGATTTTCAGCGTGTTTTTAAACCTTATTTCTAATTATACTTGACGGTTAAAAATTGTCAAGTTTGGTAAGAATTCTCCAAAAAAAAATTTTTATTTTGCATTTTGTTTATTCTTGACGGTTTTTAACATTACTTGACAGTTTTATATAAAACCGTCAACTATTGTAGTAGTGTACTCATGAAATTAATTTTATCATGCATTAATATCATATATTATAACAATTATAATATATAAAAATGCATGAACATGCTGAATTTGTGGTGAGATTTATCTAAATGACACCCATAAAATATTTAAAGAATAATTGAACCTGTAAAATTGGCTCCTAGGATAGAATAAAGCATAAAATTACAACAATTTAGTTAATTTCCTAAAACAGCTTCCAAAGCTCCAAAACCGATTCAAAAATCTTAGAAAAGCTTCAAACCGAGTTCGAAAACTACAAAACAGTCCAAAAAAATTACTAAACCGGCCTAAAAATGGAAGAACTGACCCAAATACAAGTTGAACCAACCCAAAATGACGAACCGAAGTTGTCGAGCCAATCGTGAGCCACACGTGCGTCGTCCAAGCCAAACGCACATCGAGCTCCATGCGTCAACATGCACGTCGTGCCGCCGAGTCATCAACCGAGCCAAGCTGCCAAGCCACCAGCCGTCTGATGCTCGCTGACATCATGCTTACATAAGCATGACATCAACCCGACTTCTCCCAGATGCGGGCTGCGAATTTTTTTTCGATTTCGTCCGTACAGTAACGTTGGTCTCCGGTGGTCCGATTTGGACGAATTTGGTATATTATTTCTCAGAAAAACACCACAAATTCAAATTTGGACTATAAATTACAAAATGTATTGAATAAAATACCCAAAAATGCAGGGACTTTTACATTTGATCAAATCAAAAGCAGTAAATCTATGGCAAAAAATTATAGTAAACATTCAATTGCAAACTCACATTCATAATGTAGTAACCCCACCAAACCAATGTAAATTTTAAAATTTTCAATTAAAAATTGAGATGACTCTGATACCAATTGAAAAGATAAGAGCCTAAATAATTATTTAAATTAATAATTAATTAAGTCATATTTAATCAATATTTCATTTAAATCATATTTAAATGAATATCTCTCACGTAACCTATAATTTTAATTAATTAATTTAACTAAATCAAATTTAATTAAATAGAATTAAACTAAACTATAATTAATTCTTTAATTAACTAATTACTAAATTAAATATCTTATTTTAATTTAATTCAGATATGAATCATATTCACATCTTACATTCTCTCATAAATTAACCTATAGTTTTAATATATATCATATGCGCATTAAATTTAATCTATAGTTTTAATGTGAATCTAATTCACATTAAATTAATATTTGAATTTATTCAAATATTTCACTCTCATAAATTAATTTTGAATCACATCCAAAATAAAATTTATATTATAAAGTTATATAAACATTATATTATAATGTATCACCATACATTATATTAATTTCCTAAGTCAATTTGAACATTTCAAATTATAATCAAGATATATTAACCTCATTACTCTTATGAGCTAGGAAGAGGACTCAATGAACCTACAGATCAGAAGTTACAACGATATGAGACTAATTGGCTAAACTCATTAACCACATTAATCAATATTCGTTAACTGTGTGTACACTCCACTAAAGACTCGCAGATGAACTCTTTTCACTGTAGATATATTTTTGTGCCATGGATATAAACCAATAACAACAAGTTAGTCCTTCACAAATGTCTGTAACACCATCTGGGTCAAATTATCATTTTACCCGTAGATTACTTCTTAGTTCTTAAATACCAGTGCTCCTCCAATGAACAACCTGTTTATGGTCCAACCAATAAACAAAAACTCCTCTCATGCCATAGAGATGGTAGGACCCTTTGTTCAAGTTTCGGATACACCATTTAAGAAAACACACATCTACATACCCTAATGTCGGAAAGGAGCGAATTCCATCTAGTGTGATTATGTTTCCAACTCTTCACTCAATCTTGTTCTCAAAATGGTAGACTTATTGAGTTGGCGATCTGGCCAATCTCACCTGTACAAATCCAATGACAATACCTCATGAACAGGAGTTCATAATACACTCAAGATTAAGACTAAGTTGTCTAGGTCATTCTATTGAAATATAAACCTAACTAGTCAACTAAATTACATCTAGTGGTTACTATTTCATGGTCTAGTCTTATCAAACTCATTGCATAGGATACTCCAACTCACATGTCACCTACACAAACATGTTGGTTCATTATGTTTGTATCAAATACAAAGTGGGTCATATCCATAGTGTTACAAGGATAAGGTATCCAACCTTATCCCTATACTATAGACCCTTTAAATTGTATCCTAAACATTGATCCTTGTATGTCTCCACATACAGTTTAAGACTCATAAAGCATCTTAAGATGTTAGTTTATTAGATTTGGGTTAATAAGACAAAACTAATAAAATAATCAATAACTCTTTATTGAAATTAGAATAATAACTCTTTATTAATAACGATCAACAGATTATATTTACTATATACGAGTTTTAAGGCATAAAATCCAACTCGGACAATCCGTAATGGTGTTGTCACTTCGAAGACAAAAAGGGTGAGTGTTCAAAACTTGCCCTTCTCTCTTTAAAACCTTTACTCTCCCAATTTTTTCCTACTCCCATTTTACAATCGATGCAAATCCTTTCTCCCTTGCCTTTTTCCCTCTCTTGGCTCTCTCGACATTGCTAAAGACCCTCTCTTCTCGATATGTTATTTTTTCTTACCATCTAATTATTATTTCTTTGAGTTTTACAATTTATATGTATATTCTTTCTATAGTTGTGTAGTTCTACAATTAACCACATTATCAATTTATTTGCTAGATTTATATTAATATTATAATTATAGATATTTTCTTTTATTGGTTAGTATTATGAGAATTTTGGTAGTTTTTAGTGTATTTTAGTTTATAAAATTATTAATTTCAAAGAATGACATTATTATCGTTTATATTTTGTAGGTCTAGTTTAGTGTTATGAGAACTTTTGTAGTTTTTTGTTTGTTTTAGTTTATGCGTTTTTTGTTTTGTTATGTTTTTTTTTTTTTTTTTTTGTTATTAATAGATGTTAGATGTAATATTAGATATTGTATTATATGTTTTGAGATTTTTAGTTTTTATTGTATTTTAGTTTAGGTGTTGTTTAATTTTGGTAGTTTTTAGATTTGTGTTAATATTATGATTAGAGTTGCTTTACCTATACATATATATATATATATATATATATATATATATATATATATATAGTTTAGTGTCATGAGAATTTTGGTAGTTTTTGTGTATTTTAGTTTAGGTGTTTTTTTTCTCTTGTTATTAACACAAATTAAATTTAATATTGTATATTGTATTTTACGTTTTGAGAATTTTAGTTTTAGTGTATTTTAGGGTTTGTTTAGGTGAATTTTGATAGTTTTTTATATTTGTGTTAATATTATTATTAGAGTTTTTTATATATGTATGTATGTATGTATATATATGTATGTGTATATGTATATATATGTATGTGTATATATATATATATGTGTGTGTGTGTGTATATATATATATATATATGTGTGTGTGTATGTATGTATATATATATGTATATATATATGTGTATGTATGTATATATATATATGTATATATATGTGTATGTATGTATATATATATGTGTATGTATGTATATATCTAGTTTAGTGTTATGAGAATTTTGGTAGTTTTTTGTGTATTTTAGTTTAGACGTTTTTATTTTTTAATTTTTTGTTATAATGTATTTGATAATAATAATGGATAACTAATTATATTGTTCTCATTTCCTTTTGTTTTTTTTATAGAAAATGGGAGAAACAAATGTGGCATTTATGTTGTTTACAAATGGCCATATGATTGATGGTGTTGATTGAGTTGATTATGATCAACCTTCATGTGGAAGTTTCAGTTTAAATGTGAACAGTGGAGTTGTGTTTGAAAAATTCACTGAAATAACAGGGTTATCTCTTGGTTTAGAGATAAGTGCTCACCATATGGAAATAATATATAGATACCCTAATTTAACACCGTCAGGATCAGTAAGGTTTATGTCATTTCCTATTCTCAATGAACTTGCAATGAACACTTTGTTTTCAATTGCACTGTCGTTTTCGAATATAGTTTATTTGTATGTGAACGTGAGTACGAAAGATTTGGGTATAAACTTAAATGCACAACCACAACCATTTAGTGAGTTTAAAGACACGAATGAATGGTGGCAAACAATGAATATAAAGATTGACCCTGAGCCAGAATCAGTTACACCGCCAGTATTCGAGGATGAGAAAATGGTGGCAAACAATGAATATAAAGATTTTAAATTGAGACTGGCGATGAATTTGAAGATATGGACTTCAATGATCATGAACATGAATTCCCATCGAGTACATTCACTGAATTAGACATGGATGTAGTAGATAGCATTCAAAAACATGATTCGATTATAATTCTGGTGGTTTCTAACAACACAAAATTGTACAGGAAAATGATTTGTGAAGACAAAGAGATGCTACAACATATGGTCAAATGTTTTGCTATTGAGAGCCACACACCATATGAAGTAGTGGAATCGACACCGACAATTTGGATTGTTCGATGTAAGAAGTGGCAAGAAGGTTGCAGATGAAAACTTCGTGTAATAAAGAAAAAATCTCGTGGTTTATTTGAGATCTCATATTTTATTTTATTTCATTTTGATGCCTCAAACAAATTCAGTTCAGCAACTATTTTGAAATAGCTTTTTGTGGCTAGAATATCCATGGAAGGAAAGTTTACATTGATTAGGGAAGCAAATAATCCCAAGTGTGGACAAAGTATCTCTATTGTTATAATTTCTTTTTGGTAGTATCAAAAGCAAAGTCATGAGGATTGTACACAAAGTGGACAATATCATAATGTTACTTGCTCAAACAAAATCAAAGAGATGCAAATAGAAAGAAAAAGTTACACTGTCGGATGTGAAATTTGAGTGTCGAACAGATCAATCACTATTATGTGGTGGAAGATCCACTACCTTAAAAGTCATCGAGCTTGATGCTAAATCACAATTGTCAGTTGCTCCCAAAGTCAAATATATATTTGACTAGACAAAAGCAAAGAGATGAAAATAGAGAAAAAAAGGAAATCTATATCCCAAAATCGAAATGTAGAAAAATAACCCAAGTGCTATTTTTTATGTAAAATTGAAAACCAGTTAAGAAGTTTCATAACAAACTAATACATGCTTACATTGTATAAATAGAAGAAATTTAGAAATGCATGATACCGAAACTTATATGAGATTCAAAGCAGTAAAACCTTTCATAATCTTCAAGAAAATCTTCTCTCTATCATAGTGGATGTAGGCATTGTAATAGTCAAATCATTCTAAATTCCATGTGTACTTAAGGTCTTTTCTTTTTATCTTTCTGCTTGCAAATTACTTTCTACTATTGATTGATTCTTCGACTCAAATCAAATCAAATTCCCAAATTTTATTAACACAAAAAAGAAAGAGAAATAGAGTTAGACTGAGATAATTAAGAGAAAAAAGGAGAAAGATAATGGAAAAGAGAGTGAAAGATTCCCCAGCAAATTGAATTAGTTTTGTTGCATGTAAAGGAAAGGAAGAAGCTTACAAGTGTCCAACTTGGTGTTTTCATCCTATCCATACACATGTAACTCCAACACAAAATATTTGTCCTCAATTTATAGGAAGACATTTCAGATCTAAAATTAATTTTAGATTTGTAACAACCATATTAAAACTCTAAAATTGCAACCATAAAACAATTATAATATTTGTAACCATCAAAACATTTTTTTTCAATTGTAACATTTAGATGGAAATGCAATCAAAGTCCCACATCGATTAATTAAGAGGATGAACATGAATTTATAAGTGAAAACAAATATCTTTATTGGTATAATGTCTTTTGGGTGAACTAAAAGCTAAACCATGAGAATGTATGCCCAAAGTAGACAATATCATACCATTACGGAGATATCTTGAGCTCTTTTGTCCCTAACAAACTGGGTTTATGGCAAATCAAGATGTGATCTCTACCAAAGCAACAGAGGTTATGAGCGTCGCTAACTAGTAAGTAGAAGAAGGCAACTGTGGATGATGTGGAATGACAGACTCTAGAGGAGAAAGGTGCATTCGACGATCAAGCTATATTTGGATGATGACGTCATCTTCAAGGTTGTAGATGAAGAAATTGTTGCTAGTCTATGGTTGAAGTTGGAACGTCTTTATATGACAAAATCTTTAACCAAGAAGTTGCTTTGAAAAAAACGCCTGTATCGTCTACGTTTGCAAGAAGGAACATCTTTTCAAATTATCTTGATGAATTGAATAAAATACTGCTTGATCTGTGTAACTTAGAAATTAAGGTTGATGATGAGAATGTTGTCTTAATTTTTTCGACGTCTTTGCCCGCACCATATGAGACTTTTGTTGACTCTTATATTAAAGAAAAAGAAATTCTAACCTTAGAAGATACCAAGTCCCTGTTGTTGACAAAAGACAACCGTCAGAATGTTGTAAGCTCGGGTACAGAAAGTTAGACATTTGGGTTAAATGCTACAAAAAAATAAGAGGACTAGGACTTCTGGTAATCAAAAGTCGAATCGAAATCATAATTCTCGAAGTTCAAGGGATCTAAGTCAAACGATGTATGTAATTACTGTATAGAATCGGGCAATTGAAAATGAAGGAATTAAAGCCCTTAAATAGCGAAAGATTTTAAAAAGACCAATTGTCAAATTAAATTAAAAATAAGAAATATCAATAAATTGACAAAATTTATTGAGAAATAAACCTACTGTAAAATAAATGGTTAAATATGCTTATAAAATAAAATAATAGAAATATAAAGAAGAAGAAATTTTGCTCTCGTTCTCGTCTCTAATTTCTACAAAATGTCAATTTGTAGACCACGAACATCACTACTTGGAACCACTTGTATTCTCTGAGTAATTGAGATTCTTAGCTTGTGGGAACCAAAAATTGGATTTCAAAATTTTTTAGAGAAATTTCTTGTCTTTTTTAGAACATTGTATTCTGTGATCTTTCAAAAAGAACGATGAACACTCTTTCTTATATGTTTTTGCAGGTCTTTATACACAGGAGAGTGAGAGGGAGAGGGAGAGGGAGAACGTGGAATGATTCCCACGTTTTAAGTAACTTCCACATAAGGGAGTTAGTTTTATGAAAATAATAAAATAGTTAATTTATAATAATTAATTAAACTACATTTAATTAACAATTTCATTTAAATCATACTTAAATGAACATCTCCCATGTAGTTTTGATTCAACTAATTTAATTAAATCAAATCAAATTAAATAATTAATTAATTTTTTAATTAATTAATTACCAAGTTAAGCATCACATCTTTAACTTAATTTACAATTTGAATCATATTAAAATATATCTCTCTCATAACCTATAGTTTTAATGTGTATCATACACACATTAAAATTTAACCTACAGTTTTAATATGAATCTATTTCACATTAAATTAATATTTGAACTCATTCAAACACTTTATTCTCTCATAAATTAATTTTAAATCATATCCAAAATCAAATTTATATAATAAAGTTTAATTAAAATATAAACTTTATATTATAATGTATCACGATACATTATATTAATTCCCTAAGTAAATTTGAACATTTCAAATTACAATCAATATATAATAACCTCAATACCCTTTACGGGCTAGGAAGAGGACCTGATGGACCTAATCAGAAGCTACAAGATTAATTGGCTAAACTCATGAATCACTTTAATCAATATTCGTTAACTGTGTGTACACTCCACTAAAGAATCAGAGTTGAACTCTTCTCACTGTAGATAGATTTATGTGTCTAAAGTTATAGACCAATAACAACAAGTTAGTCTTTCATGAATATTCGTAATACCAACTTGATCAAATTACCATTTAATCCATGGATTACTTCTTAATTCTTACATATCAGTGCTTCTCTAATGACCAACCTTTTTATAGTCCAACCAATAGACATAAACCTTTCTCGTACCATAGAAAGGGTAGGGCCATTTGTCAAGTTCTGAAGACACCATTTAAAGAAACACTCATTTACTTACCCTAAATTTGGAAGGAGTGAATTCCATCTTTTGTGATTATGTTTTCAGCTCCCCACTCGGTTTTGTTCCCAAAATGGCAGGCTTATTGAGTTGACAATCTGACCACTCTCATCTGTACAAATCAAAGGATAATTGTAACATCCCAAATATTTTTATTTTGGGTTAATTGTAAAATTAATTTTTGGGTTATTAATTTTGGAATTTTAATATGATTTTGTTATTGTGAGTGGAAATAAAGATGGTGGAGTTGGTGGAAGGATGAGGATAGTGGAGGGTGTTGTGGAAAAGAGAGAATTTTTGGGGTTTTGAAAAAGAAAAATGAATAATTGGTGTGTGTTGTATTTTGTTGGAAGAAAGAGAAATTGTGGGGAGATGAGATTTATTTTTGGAAGATAATAAAAAGAAAAGAAAAGAAAATAATATTTTATATTATTATTATTCCTTTTCCCTCTTAAATGATGAAGAAATGAGGTGTCTTCTACTTCATCTTCTTCCCCAATCTATCTTCATCAACTTCACCCATATCTTCTTCTTCATCTTCTCCTCCAAACTTCATCTTCTCCATCAAAGAAAACCCTAGCCGCCGCACCTTCACCCCTCCTCCTCCATTGTTGTCGCAGCCGCCCACCTCCGCCACTCGAACCAGACGATGTCGAGAAGCCCGTCGAGTCGCACGCCTTTTCTCCTTCAAAGCCTCACGCCGTTCTCCTCTACTCACAGCCACGCGCCAAGCAGCAGGCGCGCCACACATCTCTTCGTTCGTTGTCCCCTCTGTCGCGCCAGATTTGCTCCAGCCGAAAGTCGTCTCCACTGTGTACCGGATCCATTCGCCCAGCCACCGAGTCGAGCCGAGCCAAGCCACCGAGTCGAGCCGCCAAGCCAAGTCGAGCCAAGCCACTGAGCCGAGCCGAGCCATCGAGCCAAGCGAGTCTTTGAGCCGAGCCGAGTCGTTGAGCCGAGCCACCGAGCCGAGTTATGTTCTGTCACTTCCTGTCTTTGCTGCCGCTGCTCGTTGTTGGTTTGTTGGTAAGACTTGTAAAGAAATCAAGTTGAGATTTAAATTAAGGATTTACTTGAATTAGCTCGGTGTTTATATTAATGAAGGATCAACTTGAAGGTTTAATCGTAGTCGTTTGTGGTGCAATCGCCTTGGTTTTCATCTTTGTCGGTGAGTTTGGGAGTGGTTTTTATTGGTTAGAATTAATTAATATTTCTTTTGGGAAGAAAGTATTAATTAAAGTTCTTGTGTGATTAAGGTCAATTGGAGGCTAGTTCGAGTAAGGAAAACTCTGAAATTTGAGGTAAGGATTACTCCTACCGAATCTACGCTTTTGGCGTATAAGGTGTTAAGATGGTATTTTGTGCTTGCTTTGAGTGTTGACTTTGGATTATTTTACTTATATATTTGGTTGGATTCTGCATGAGTTGCGTTACAATTTACCTGTGTTATCTGTTGTTTGAGACATGTTGATATTATTATGATCATAAAGCTTGTAATGGATCTAATGGAATACGGTTTCTGTTAACTCACTTAATGAATTTGTACTTGGTGGGAAACGACAGGTCAGTTTCCAAGTCATGTGACGATTGGATTCTGACTAGCCAGTGACCAGCTTTTGTGGTGTATTCGTCGACTAGCCTGGGTGGCGACAGTTGACCAGCCTGTGTGGTGTATTCGTCAACTAGTCTGTGTGACGTTTAGTTGACCAGCCTGTGTGGCGTATTCGTCGACTAGCCTGGGTGGCGACAGTTGACCAGCCTTTGTGGCGTATTCGTCGACTAGTCTGGGTGGCGACAGTTGACCAGCCTTTGTGGCATATTCGTCGACTAGCCTTGGTGGCGACAGTTGACCAGCCTATGTGGCGTATTCGTCAACTAGTCTGTGTGACGTTTAGTTGACCAGCCTGTGTGGCGTATTCGTCGACTAGCCTGGGTGCGACAGTTGACCAACCTGTGTGGCGTATTCGTCAACTAGCATGTGTGGCGTATAGCTGACCAGCCTGTGTGGCGTATTCGTCAACTAGTCTGTGTGGCGTTTAGTTGACCAGCCTGTGTGGTGTATTCATCAACTAGTCTGTGTGACATTTAGTTGACTAGCCTGTGTGGCGTATTCGTCGGCTAGCCTGTGTGGCGTTTAGTCGACCAGCCTATGTGGCACCCCGTCCTTAACCTGTTCTGACATTCGTTCTGAGGGCAAGCCTGTGTGGCGTTTTGCTGTGACAAGGTCGTGAAGGGGCTCGGTATGAGTCCTGTTCTGACATATTTGTCAATACTCAACCACCCGACCGAACGTCGCAAAGTACAAATCATTAGGAAAAGTTAACGGTTATCCAGTGGAGTCTGTAGTAGTGTTCCTTACTGAGTATTTTTATACTCATTCCTTTCTATGTTTTATTTCAGGCAAAGGTAAGAATGGACCGGCGAGGGGCAAGTATGGCCAGTGATCAGACCAGGAGGGACCATGAAACTTATTTGCTTCCGCTTATGAATTTTCAATTCTGATGTTTTCTTACAATTGTGTGTTGGATTTTAATATATTAAATTTGGTTAGAAAATTATTTCAGGGATCCCGTCTAGGTTCTTTTCACTGTTTATTTTGATTTAAATAAAAGTATTTACTTTCATTTTATTTTATATTTGCTTTTAAAAATGAATTTAAAAGCTGTTTTTACTTTAGTAACGACCTTGAGTTACGGCCGAAAATTCGGGGCGTTACAATAATTCCTCGTGAATAGGAGTTCATAATACACTTATGATTAAGACTAAGTTGTCAAGGTCATTCTATTGAAATAGAAACATAACTAGTTAACAGAGTTAAATCTAGTAGTTACTATATTGTGGTTCAGTCTTATACGAAATCATTGCATATGATACCCTCACTCGCAAGTCACCTACATGAACGTGCTGGATCATTGCGTTTGTATCAAATACAAAGTGGGTTGTATCCATAGTGTTTCCAAGATAAGGTACCCAACCTTATCCGTATACTATAGACCTTTTAAGTTGTATCTTGAACATTGCTCCTTGTATGTCTCTACATACAATTCAAGATTCATCAAACAACTTAGGATATTAATTTATTGGGTTTAAGTTATTAAGACAGAACTAATAAAATAATCAATAACATTTATTAAAATTACAATAATAACACTTTATTAATAATAGTCAATGGATTACATTTACTATTTATGAAATGTCCCTAAGCTAAAAGCGTATCAAAAAAAGAAGAAAAAAAATGATAAGAAGGAAACATTTGTCTCAGTTGCACAAGTTGAGGTTGATCTAAAAGAAGTCCAAATCGATTTTGAAAAAGACCTAACTTTAGTCGTTTATTAACATTCACAGTTTAATAATGCGTGGGTTCTTGATTTTGGGGCATCTTATCATATGTGTCAAATAGAGAGTGGTTCTCAACATGTCAACAAATAGATGAAAGAATGTTAGCATGGCAAATGGTGTTGCATGGAATATAGTTGGAATCGATGCAATCTAGATAAGAACACACGGTGGTAGTTTCTACATTTTGAATGAGGCCAAACATGTTCCATTAATGACAAAGAGTTTGATATCCTTTAGTGTACTTGACAGTAATACAGTTCAGTTAATGGTGGAGCAATATATGTCTACAAGGGTTCTGAGAGGCACAAGACGTGGAACATTATATCTTTTATCAGGTTCCACTTTAACAGGTTATATTGTTGTTACATCGTCTGTCGCTCACAAGGGTGATGTGACTAAGTTGTGGCATATGAGATGATTGACCAAATGTGTATGAAAGATAAAAATAAGAATAGATATGGTCTAAGTACAAGCATACAAAATCGAAGAATTAATAATTTTGTAGTATTCCGAGAGTCGAATTCCACATAGACTATCTTAAAGTTATTTTGCAAAGCATTGTTAGATTTGAGTGAGATAAAAAAGGGTAACCAGATTGTTTAATTCAGGATGTGAAACCATGAAATTAGATCTTAAAGAAGAGACAAAAGTGATAGTTAAGTAAGGGTCGGTGGTGCCTAAATCTTTCAGGAAACACAACCTAATTGGTGCTCGCATAGAACCCTAATATGTAATACTTGATTTGTTGCATTTCAAGTTGGTTGTTGCAAAAATATTAATAAATAATATAAGGGTATGTTAGTAATTTTTTATAATGCATTTTAGTAATTTTGTTTAAGAAATGGCAAAAGGGTAATTTTGTAGTTTTGTTAAATATACATATATATATATATATATATATATATATTATAAAAGAAAAAGAAAAAGAAAAAGAAAATAATATTGAAATTAATTAATTATTATTATTTTATTTATTTATTATTAATTTTATTTATTAAAAGTTGGTTATATTTATCTTTTGTTTTAAAAAAAAGAAATTAAAAATTTTTAAAGCTTGTGCCGAGGAGATAGAGATAAGAAGATGGATTGGAAATTTGTATACATTCTTCTCCAATTTCTCCAATTGGATGAAGTAGAGGTGGAAAGCATTGTTTATTATGTTAAATTTTGTTGAGTTGAAGAGAAAATTGAAGAAAAATGGAAGAGAAAACCGAGAGGTAGAGAAGAAAAAACTGGGCAAAAATGGATGAGCACAACGAAGAAAGTGATGAAATTGAGCTCAATTCTTAACCAAATTGAGTTAAATGTGGGTCTAATTTGTGTGGAAAAGAGAGATGGAGCTGAAGGAGAAGTTTATTTGAAGAAATTTGACCGAAAAATCAAGGAAACGGTCAAGAACACTGTCGGGTAGCTGGAAAAACAGTGACGAAAAAACAGCCCGAAAATTCGAGAAATTGAAGTGCTTAGAGGCTCAATTGGAGCTTCAAATTTTGAGGTAAGCTAATTCAGAAGCTCATTGATAGTTTTGTAAAAGGAATTTGATTAATTTTAACCGTAGAAGGAGAATTTGAAGTTTGCTTTTTATTGTTCAAGCTCGTCGAAAAACAGAGCCACGAAACTTTCAGCTTGAATTCCCGTGAACTGAGAGCAAATTAGACAACCAAAACTTGAGGTAATGTAGTTTAAGTCATGAGAAATTAATTGGTAATAGTTAGAATGTCCAATTTCGGCTAGAAAATGAGAATTTTATCGCCAGCGTATCGCCGGAGTTGTGGCCGAAAAACTGGGTAAAATTGGGGATTTTTCCAAAGTTGAAAATGATACTTTAAGTTGTCCGTCATTAAAAGTGCGTCATTGAAACCTACTGTCATTGCTTGTCTGTCATTAAAGCCTAAAGACAAAATGTTTCATTTTTCTTAAATCGATTAGTATATTATTTTTAAATGTCCATTTTACCCTTGATTAAGAAGCAAATTAGAGGAAAATTAGGGAAATTAAGGACACTTTGATATGTTAAAAGGAAAGTTTAGAAAATTTAACCTAAGGACGGATTTTATTATCGGCTTGGTTTAATCCGTCGATTTTAGACGATTTTTCAGGAGAATAAGCTTTCGAAAAAATTTACGAACCCATAACATTTCATCAAGTTTATAAGTGCATTACTATTTTAATAATATTATATTATTATTTTATTATTAAAATAATATCCGAATGACACGTTTTACGAGAAATTGTGTTAAATTCATAAATATTCAGAAAAATCATATTCTGCATGATTTTAAGCATACTTTCTTATGGTAAATTATTTACTTAACGACTCATGTGTTAAGTTGCATTTTCGGGTGTTTGAATATTATATTATTATTATTACACGTTTTACGAAGCAAGTACCAAACTGAAATTTAAGCACTTTTATGAAACCTTTGGCCCTAATTATGTTTATTGAGTATATTTTATTGATTTCTATGTATTATTATCCATGTTTGACTGCAATGAGGGCCGAGACAGTTTACACGTTTTACGAGATTTAGTAAAAATTGAGATATCATGATTTACCATGTTTTAAAGAGATTCTTAACATGTTTTCAGTATTATGAAATTCATGATAAGTTTGATGAACTATTTGAGATTATTTACATGATATTTACATGTTTGATGAACTATATATACACATGCTCTACATATTTTTATATAGAGCATGTGTATTCATGATTAAGCCCGAGGGTACTATACTAGGTGTGCACACTAGGGTATGCGCTGTCATGAGTGCAGGGTTCACCCCACCATGGCAAAGACGTTGTGAGCGGTGGCTCCGGTACTTCGTAGTTATGCGCTGTCATGGTGTTGAGAATACTCCACCATGGCAAAGACGTTGCAGGTGTTGGCCTCACTGTAACGTAGTTTCGCTGTCGTTAGTGCTGGATTCGTTCCACTACAACAAGGACGTTATAGATGCTCGCCCCACTATAACGTAGGATACCGTCGTGTGTATTGATCTAGCTCTACCACGCCGAAGACGCTATTGGTTCTGATCCCACCACTGCATAGTTATAGTTGTCGTTAGTGTTGAGATTACTTCACTACGACAAAGACGTTGTTACTGTCGGATTTTTTCCACTACTGCGTAGTTTAGTTGATACACATCGTTTTATCATGTTTTCAGAAACAGTGTTTCTTGAAAGAGTTTTCGTGATTTATTGAAACTTTACAGACATATTAATTTACTGAGTTTATGATGAGATTTTCCAACATGATATTTACGTATTTACAAAGTTTATGATGCTTATGACTTCCAAGCTATGATATCCATGTATTTTAAATATGTTGTTTATTAAACATCACTTACTGGGCATTAGCTCATTCTTTCAAAATGTTTTCCCACTTTCGGGTAGAGATCGTGATCTCCAAACCTGATATATAGTTGCCTGCCTGCTATACCGAAATTTTGGTTTTGTTGTACATTTCAACTCTGATCATGCATGTTGTATTTTGTTTGTAGAATGTTTAAATAGTGAGCTGGGTATCTATAAGCAATTTTGGGATTTCACTTTTTGTAGTTGTGTTTTGGTTTTCCGCTGCATATGATTGTTCCACCACTCTGTTTTATTTGTTTATGATGAGTAGATAGTCAGTAATTAGAAGGTCAGTGAGAATCGTGAAGGTAGAAACGAGACTTACTGGCTTCACGCCGTCTTCTAGGCTAAGAGTAGAAAGTCTAGGAGAGGGTGTGACATAATATAACAGAACATGAGCAAAACGCAACTCTTATTGGTTTATGTAAGACCCTTGGAGGATTAAACTCAAGTATTAATCTCCCCACAATTAGTTAATTCATAAGATTTTATTATAGATTCCTTTTTGCCCTAAGATACCCCTTATTCCTAAGACAAGTTGAACTTTCCTATTCCTAAGCTATAAGTCTTGTGCCCTGTGATGACATATGTTTATTACCTTAGCCTTCTCAACACTAAAGGTCCACTACAATGCTAAACTAAGTGACCAGTTCAACTTAACATTATTGACATTATTTTCAATCAACAGGGAAGTAAACAACTTATATGCTACGTGACGCAACAAAATTGATATGTTGTAGCCATGAAGGCGTCCTAGAAAATTGTTGACTTGTGAAAGGTTGTTGGTTGTAAGTTTGAACTAATTCAAATGATTTGCATAAGATTTATGGTGGACTTTGGACTAATTCAAACCCTCCAAAGTAGACTCCCAACTCTCTCAATCTTTTAGACTTTATAGCTATGTGTATATATTGATCAATATAACTTTTTTTTGTACAAAAGATGATCAATGTAACTTGTGGATAGGTAACTTAGTTAAGCAACATCTCACTTTCTTTTTTATGGATTATCAACTAATTTGTGTGTTCATTGGAACTTTTGTATATACAAAAGCATCTAATATTTTATCTTGTATATGTCTAAGTAAAAAGAGAAATATTAATATTTTTTATTTTTTTTTCAATAACAAAATCATGTAGACATTTAATATCATACATTACTAAAAAAAACAGATGACAAACCGACATTGAAGATGATGTTCAATGTCAGTTTAAAGATGGGAGACCGGCATTGAATATAATTGGCATTGAAATTTTAGTCATCTATAATGTCGGTTTAAAATTGACATTAAAGAAAAATGACATTAAAGACCTTTAATAACATGATATTTGATGTCGATTTTAAATCGGAATCGTTTTCTAATAATGTCTGTTTTAAACCGACATTAAAGCCTAGTTTTGTACTAGTTCTTTCAAATACAACAAAATGAACCAAAATATTTACAAAATATAGAAAAACTTCAGATTCAATCAATGATAGACATTGATAGACACGATAGACTTATCGTAGTCTATCGTGCTACCAATGATTATCATTGATAAAATAAAATTTTGCTTTATTTTGTAAATATTTTCAACTGCTTTGCCATTTACAAAAAAAATTCTACTTAAAATTTATGTCTCTACATTATGGTTAAGTATTAAGGAAAAGAACTTTATTTTCCTTTTTAAAAAATCAATCTAGTATGATTTAAAAATAACAATTGTGTTTTATGAAAAAATGTTTTTATGTTAAAAAAATAAATATATGATATTAATCTCAATTTTGATGGATGAAATTGAAAGTTGAAAATTTTAAAAAATTATTAAAAAGTAAAATTTGATTTTATAAGATTCTAAAAGTTGCAAGGAACTCTTTTTTTAAGTTATTTTAAGGTATGATTGGTAGTAATTTTGAGATGATTGAAATGACTTCTTATCTTGTCAAAATCACTTTTTCTTCGAATGTTGGTGTTTGGAATGAACTAAAATTGATTTTAGAAAAATATAACTCATTTCAAATTGATTTTGGAGGAATTAAGGACATGTTTGGAGATAGGAGTGGAGTGGAGTGATAGTTCACTTCTTGTTTGGGACAATGTTTAGTTTTAGTTGGGGATTATGATTAAAATTTAAAATAACTGAGATCCTTCTACTATTCTTTAAATCTAAGGGTATTTGTTTCAAGGGTTGGAATGTCTGTCGACCAATTTTCGGACATCACCTCTTGTAAGCCCTCATTCCCTTCTCCTTTTATTTACACACATATTTATAAAGTTGCGAAAAAAAAAACCAATCAAGTTTGGAATACTTTTTCATTCTCTTAAGGTTAAATTATTTTGATGAGAAAATTTTTATGGGTGAAAAAGCAAAAATTCAATAAGTGTTGGAAAAACAAAAATGACAAAACTGAAGTTTAGTTTTACGGTGAAGGGCATTATAGTCATTTCCTCGTTATTATTATCATTACTACTTAAATAAGTAATTAAAAAAAAAAAAGAGGAAGAGAGAAATCTAGATTCTTCTTCTTCTTCATTGGGTGAGCACGCCAACCAACCCTCACACACTTCCATCTCTCTCGACGGCGTCGACCACAAAGTAACTCGTCGACGACGCCAGCCACAACGTAACTCGCCGACGACACTGACCACATCTTCTTCATTTGCAACCCATTGAATCTCCCCCTGTCTCACTAACATCGCTCTCTTCTTTTATCAACCACCAACGTCCATCGAACGGAGTTCGTCGACACATTTTCCACCGTTAATCTCACGACCTGATCCGTCTCTCTCTCTCTTTTAGTTTGTTGCCCTTACTTCCCTCACAAATTGCGTCGATCAACATAAACTAACATTGATTTTTCTATGCATCACCGCTGCCTTCGCTAAGGCTTGAAGTTTCAGGTGGAATTTTTGTAAGCTCGATTTGGATTCTTGGGAAAGTTTAGTCGTTGTCATGCCGTTAAGAAGCTCGAAATTGGGCATTTTGACACAACTTCAGTTTGAGTCCTTGAGAGGCTTAGAAACGAGAATGAAAATTCACACAAAAGTGGGAAGAGCTTATAATCCTAGAGGAGCGAGCTATTGATTATGAGTGGTTTATTTTCAAGCTTTCTATGTAAAATCTACACATATGTTATTTTATGAAATGGCTTGAAAACTGTCGCTGCTACGTAAACTTCTTTATGATTGTGCTTTCATTAATGCTTTAAACGATGTTATTATTTTTCATGTTTTATGAAAGTATATGGTTTGAAATCATAAATGTGTTGCTAACCAAGTTTAGTTTTTAAAACTGAGTTATGCGATGTTTATGAGAAACGAGAAGGTGTTTTCCCTAAAGGCTACAAGAATGTGTTTTCATACACCTATGGTTGTCAGGAGATTCTGAAAATGAAAGAGGTCGTGACCGGAGATGCAAGAACCTAAGCCTACATGAGGACATGGATGGAGATCTCGATTTTGGCTTCGAGCTTAGATTAACCCATGGAGGGTGGATTTATGTACATATAGGAGAGGTGATTGAGATGATATGAAGATTCAGATAAGGTTGCCACCGTTGCAAGTAATGAATGTGCGTGATCTCAGTTTAGCCGCATGTTACTTGTTGATTTGGAACATGTGTAAGCTATTCTCGACCATATATACAATATATTTTGTCGTAGTAGACTGAAATATGGTACAGGTTTAATGGTGAATATGTGTGAGCTCAGTTTTGCCGCATGTTTCCTTTCGATCATGTGTGAGCTATTCTCGACCGTATATTCAATGTGTTTTGTTGTGATAGACGGGGATATGATACGGGGTGGATGGTAAGTATGTGTAAGCTGAGTATGATCGTATGTTTCATTGAGGATGGTAAGTATTTTCTAGAGTGCCATAAAAAAGAGGTGGTGAGTAGATGACCAGGTGAGGCTGGATTGAGTTTCAAAAGTAATAGATGAATTTTTTCCTACATATCTGATCTATATGGTCATTGCAAACATGTTAATAAGAAAGAGTTGTACTGCCCACTTGGCTTACATGTGTTACCATGCTCTAGAAGCGAGTAAGGTATTAAAGAAGAGTGTAAAGTATACCTTAAATTGTAATAATGACTATCGTAAAAAGTATATCATAAGGGTTGAAAGAACATTATAGGTATATGATTGATAAATATCAAGGAAGGGGTCGTAGTTACAGACGCCTTAAGCAAGATGATTACTAAAAATCATTTGTGTAGAATGAATAAGTGGTGAATTAGAGAGTTTAACCCATGAAGGGTGGCTCTACGTGATAACATGGATGGAGATCTCTATTTTGGCTTTGGTTCTAGATTAACCCATGAAGGGTGGCTCTATGTGCACATAGAAGCGGTGGTTGAGATGATGTGAAGATTGGGATAAGGTTGTCACCGTTGCAGGTACTGAATGTGCATGACTGAGTTTGGCCGCATGTTCCTTGTTGATTTGGAACAAGTCTGAGCTATTCTCGACCATATATTCAGTATATTTTACTATGGTAGACCAAAATATGATACAGGTTTGATGGTAAATATGTGTGAGCTAAGTTTGGCTACATGTTTCCTTTTGATCATGTGTGAGCTATTCTCGGATGTATATTCAGTGTGTTTTGTTGTGATACATGGATGTAAATTTTTATAATTACTTTTAAGATTTTATGTGAAATTTGTTTGAGATCTGAATTATCTTGATGAATGTGTGCTGAGACACACTCGATGTCATTGTGAGTTTGGTAGCATAGAAGTGCAAATTTTCTCCTCTATTTAGGTTTGATTAGTCTGTTTTCGGGGAAATGCTGCCAAATTTTTTATAGGATTTTATAAAAATGTGTTTTTACTTGTCTTTTATTTTGTGAGAAACGTTTCAGTGAGTAGCTTTACGCCTCGATCTAGGTTAGAGGGATAATCTGGAACAGGGTGCGACACCTCTGGTGATCGTCGTTGGTCAACTCAAACCACCAGCTCCACTAACTCCACTAACTCCACATGCCAACTTCCGACAACCAACTCCATGACCGTCGCCAACAAATCTCTGATTGCCACCAATCAACTTTGAAAAAATTTAATAAAAGTATTTTTAGTGTATATCACAAACCAAAGAAACTTGTCTATACAAATACTTTTTTAAAAAAGTTTTAAAACACATTTGTGTTTTTATTTTAAGAAATTTTTTATCAAAAGTGTTTAAATAAAAACGATTTTTTGAAAAATCGCTTTCTAAGTCATTCCAAATAGGCTCTTAATTTAATTATAATAATATATTTTAACATACAATTTTTCTTTTCTTTTTTCTTTTTGAGGTTTTTTCTAAACTATTATAATTGTTAGGTTATCTTTTTACAATTATCTATTTTCCTCTTTTTTTGTTTAAAATTAATATTTCTTTCATTTTAGGGGATAATGCTAGTATATATAGTGTTGTATATAGATCAAATAAACTTCTTCTTCTTTTTTTTACTAATATACATATTTTAAAAAGATAACCTAGTAATATATATTAAGTATATTTATTTTGACTATATGTGTAGAAATCCCTAATTTAGTTAATAACATTTTTCATTTTTATTCTATGGTTAATTTAACTGGCTTGAAGACCTAGAATTATCTTTTAAACTTAAAAATTACAATGTTGGGCCAAATAAAAATTTAAATGCAAAACTTTATGAATTTTTTATTCCTCAAATATAATTTGATAAAAAAATATATAATTTTCCAATAATTGAATTCAAGATTAAAATATTAGTTTTATTTCAATTTAAGTTAGAATATTATGATATTAAAAAAAACATGACCTTTTTCAAATTAGTTAAAGTGATAAAAGTACATGAAATTTTATTTCAAAACCTAGTAAAATCTAAATATCATATATATAGATAATATTAAATTTATTAAATGAACAACATAATTAACAATAGTTAATGAAATCACATGTCAATTTCTATAAAAGATGTTATATTATACAATTTTATAACATGTAGATCTCATGTAGTAATAAACTAGTTTGTATAAATTGATGGAAAGTATAATTTGAACTATGTTTTTCAAAAAATGATATTTCATTTACCTAAATATATGTATGACAAAAATAAATGTGCAAAAAAAATAGAGAAAATTTAAGATTATTAATATTTATTTTACTGCTATACTATAATAATTTGCACCCAAACACAGACTATAATAATCTTTATTATAATATTTTGCACCTCATACACAAACTATAAAAACACATATTTTATTATAATTCACACACTATAATAATCCACTTCGCACCCCAAACACCCCTATGTGATTTTTGTTTAGTGATTCGGTCAATCACTCCCAAAATGGTTATGTAAAATATTGTTGGTTAGACATTTATGAATTTTATTTTTAATTCTGAATATTGTAACAAAAGATGGAAGACATTTGGATGTCATTAAATTGTTAATGAAACAAATAATTATATATATTTTGAATTTTATTTCAATATCTATATATAAACATATATCAACCATGCATATAAGATTTAAAAATAAAATTAATTGAAATAGATCTTTACCATAATTATTTAGTTAAATAATTATTTTTCAAATAGTAAATACAATTACTAATTAAGTAACTTTAAATTAACTTTTGAAGCCAAACATAATAATTGAAAATCCATTCCAAATATACGAAAATAACTTCTAAGAGTTTGTTACCAAACATAGATTTGATTGTTTAGAAATCAATTTTAAAAAATCAATTGTAAAATCTTTTTTGTTAAAATCACGCCATAAATATCACTCCACACCCTTAGTAGATTTAGTTAAAATTTGTATTACCAAACACAAAAAACATCGTTAAATTTATTTGAAAATTATTTCAACTCATCTTAAAATCTACACAAACTCATGCTAATTTAGAATTGATTTTATTAGGCTTCGTTTGAGGTTGCGGTAGCTTTTAAAATAATTTTTGTGAGTTTTGCTTTTTTGAAAAGTCAACTGTGTGTAAGAAAGTAAAATAGTGTTTGGTAAATTTTATTTTTGAATTAGAAAACTATCTACTGTGTTCGATAAATTAATACTAAATTGATATAATCAAATTATATGAACCAAATTGAATTTATTATTTTAATTATTTTGTTGAATTTGAATTATTTGATAAAAGTTCAAGAAGAATAATTGTCATAAAAAATGAATCAATTAAAATTTGAAAATATATGTAAAAAATATTAATACAATGTGGAGATTTTTAGAAAAATTGAATTTAAAAACTATCAGCTTTCATGTTATTATTTAACAATTTGATTTACCAAATAAAAAAGCAGTTAAGATTTTTCAAAATCTTTTTCTATCATTTTAAATACATTTCCAAGCGAAGCTTTACAAAACACCAAAACCAGGCCTCGTTTGGTCTGTGATTTATTTTCGCTTTTATGTTTTAAAAAATAAAAAATTAATAAAAATGTGTTTAGTATACACCTTGTTCACACGAGATTTCGACAGAGAAAATTTAATTCGTGGAATTCGAATTTTGTATTTGATTTCAATATAGTGAGTGCGTACAATCTCTAATATTTTCTCCTTTGATGCTTTCTCTCTCAAGTATAAAGTAAAATATGACATTTCGAGTTCTTTGATCTTCAATCAATTCGAGCTTCAGTCTTCTGGAATTCAAGGAAGGTTTAATCTTCCAAGTCGTGTTCACGTTTGGAGAGCTTCAGAAGTTGAGTCTTCACTTCAGAGGTTGAGTCTTTAATTCTTTAGAGCTTCAACAATTTGTTCTTCTCCAAAAAAAGTCCTCTCAAATGAATAAGAAGGTTTCTATTTATAAAGAATTTTCATGGGCTTTATGTGGGCTTGAGCCCATTTGTCTGTTGGACTTGGGCTTGGACCAATCCTATTTATTAAGCTTGGACTTGGACTTAAGTCTATTTTGTTTATTGGACTTAAGCCTATGGACTTGGGCTTAGGCTTGGACTTAAGCCTATTTTGTTTATTGGACTTAAACTGGCTCCACTACCTTTTTGGCTCAAGTTTCTATCATGGGCTTGAATCGAATTGGGTAAAAATTTTAATTACCCGAACCAATTCAAATTATAAGTGTGATGACGTGGCACCATTTATTTAGCCAAAATTTCTCATTCAACACACCTTTTTAAAAAACGATTTCTAAAAATAATAGCAAAATAGCCAATTTTTGAAAACAATTGTCGTTTTATTTGTTTTTGTATTTTGTTTCAAAAAATTGTGAAGATGAGATAGCATTTTCAAATTCACAACCAAACACAAATTTTGATTTTCGAATCAAAATTTTAAAATTTTAAATTGGAACTAAACGTGTTTCGAATGGAATGAAAAATTAAATTTTGTTTTTGTTTTTCATACAATTCCTTGTTTTCTTAAATAATTTTCGGATAACATACCAAACGGGCATAAAATTATTGTATAATTTCTTCTCTTTAATGGAAGAGTTAAATTAGTAAATTAATTATTTTTCTACTTAAAAAATCACATCATATATCAAAGTTCAAACTACAATTAAAGTAATAAACCGAAGTTAAAAGGTTAGTATTCATGAGTAAATCCTTTTTAGTTGAATTATGCTCTAATTAATTTTCTTTTTATTTTCATCAACTTTAAACAAATAAAACATTTATAATTTTAAAAAAGGATTTCTACGCATTAGGCTCAAATAATGGATCTATATTTCATTATGTAATGTTTTGAATTATTTACAACAATGTCTAACTTTTTTCAATAATTACAATAAAATTATGACACAATTACTATTTAGACCCTAGCCTACAATTAATTACAAGATTTTATAAATTAGGAATCACTAAAATCACCCATTTATATAATCTTTTAATATTTTTATAATTTTTTTGAATAATTAACTTGATTTGGAAATAAACATATATTCCTAAAATTTAAAACTTCTATTCCATCAACCGTAAATATTACTCTTCCATCGAAATTATATCCCTATAGCAGAAAAACCTCTTCCACCGAAATTATATCCCTATAGTAGAAAAACCTCTTCCTCCGAAATTATTCTCCTACCGCATAAAAACTCTTTGTCGTTGTGCTACCTATATATATTGTCGAATTTTTTTTATTTAGTTACCTTAATATTTGATATATATTAGAGGTATTATTCTTTTTTATTTTAAAATTTGTAATTTATTGAAGTTATTGTTTTCCTTATATATTCGAGTTTATATTGGATACATACAGTAGTTAATAATTAATTTAAACCTAATATTTATTTACTAGGATATATAGTGTAGTTAATCTAATATATTGTCGTATATTTAGGGTTATGTTGTTTGAGTATATACTATTTGCATCACATAATCTTATGTATACCTTAGAATTTGTACGAGATTTTATATATAATTAAAAAAAAAGGTATAATATTATTTCGATTTGGTGTAGTATAATATTTTTTTGGTATAATTTTTTCTAAAATTTAAGTTCTAATTAACTTTTTGAAATTTTGATATATGAGATTTTTTTTAATATATACCTTAGTTATTTAGGTATAAAATGTAATCTTTAAGGCTCCGTTTGTTCGTGGTTCATTTTCATTTTTATATTTTCAAAAATAAAAAATACAAAGAAAATAATAAAAACGTGTTTGGTATACATGTTTTTGAAAACGATTTCTAAAAACAAAACTCGAAATAGCGTATTTTCGAAAACAGTAAATTGTCGTTTTTTATGTTTTTAGATTTTGTTTTAAAAAATTGTGAACATAAGATATACTATTGCATTTTCAAACTCACAACAAAACACAAATTTTGAATTTTGAATTCGAATTTCAAAATTTTAAATTGGAACCAAACGTGTTTTCGAATATAGTGAAAAATAAGAATTTGTTTTTGTTTTCCATAAAATTCTTTGTTTTCCAAAATAATTTTCGGAACATGAACCAAACGGGGCCTAATATTTTAGAAGATTTGAATCAGTTTGTATACTGTAGGAATTTTTATATAATTCTCTTAAATTATTTTTGATATAATTATTTTAAATTATAATTATAATTATCTTTTGATATTTTGATATATGTGAGTTTGTTTTTAATTTTTTGGGACATATACGTTAGTTACAATTTAGTTACTGATGATGGGTTTCATTTAGAAAATATGATCATTTATATTTTAAAATATTTAAAGCATATATACTCTAGTATTTGATTTAATCGGATAATCAAAATAAAGAATTATTTGTAAAGATTTTTTTAATCGATTGTGTTATATTATTTAAAATATTACAAATCTCTAATGCAATAACCTACCTCATTAGGTAGCATGGTGATTTATTTTCAAATCATGCTCATTTTCATTCAAATCACGATAAATATATCGTGCTTCAAAATTTATTTTCATGGTTTTTCTTTTAATATATTGTGGTATATTTGTAAGAGATTTTTTTATATAATTTTAAAAAGGTATAATATTATTTCGATTTTTTAACTGGGTTATATTATAATGATCTATATATCATAAAATATAGAAATTTATTATAAATACTAGAGTATATATTTATAATATAAATGTGCGATATACTCTACAGTATATGCTTGATAAAATTATATTATATTTATGCATCTAATATATACACTTAGGTATATTATATTCTACAAATCATAAAATATAGGAAAATATTATCAATAGTAGAGTATATATGCAATATAAACTTATTAGAAATTTGTTAACAAACAAACATCTTAGTATATTTCAAATAATAGGTATAAAAATCAAACAAACAAACATAGTCAACACCGATAAAAAATATCATTCAACTTGCCGAAAACGAAAATGAACTCGTTGGATTATGAACCAAACAAAAATTGCCCAGAAACTCGTTGGATTATGAACCTAACAAAAAATTGGTGTTCGTACGATTTTGATTATGTCGAAAATGATATACTAATATATTGTTTTTCTCTCCAAATGCAAAAGGAATAAATCTTTACTAATTATTGCAATGAAAATAATTAAACATTCTCTCTCCAAGATTAGAAATATCATTTAAAAATGGAAAAATATTATTAAAAGGGTATTTTAGACTAAAAATGATATGAAAATATTTGAATATTTAGACAATTATGAAAATATGTTTTGAAAAGGTATTCAATATATAAATATCGTATATATAATTTTAAAAAATAGAGAAATTATTTTAAATATCAAAACAATTTGAAAGATTTTTTCCTAAATAAAATCATAGGCGATTTCAAATCTTCACATTTTAGGTCATAATGAATAAAGGAAATTAATTCCAAATTCATCCATTTAATAATCCCTCAAAATCTTGAAGACTACGGTTAAAATAAACCACAAAATCAACAATTATATTTCCTTTGCTATCTCTTGGTTCTTATAAATAGACGAGGCAAGGTGAAGCCTTTTTTTTTTTTTTGCACAAACTTTCAAAAGGAAGATATAGGGAGGGATTGCTATGCTTCATTTTGTGTTGTCCTAAGTCAAAGCCATCTATCTCTTCAAGAGTTGAAAAATTCCTTCCATTTTCCAATATTTTGGTATTTTGGTATGTTACTCATTTTTAATTATCTATTATGAATTTTACGTTACAAAATGTAGGAATCTCCTAACACTTCATCTCAAATTTAGTTCGTAGCTAACTAGTTTTGTTGTTGATTATTGAGAGCGCATTTTGACATCTATTAGGAGTACATAATTGAATTTGAGATGTATCCAGAGTATCTAGACTAAATTTGGTTTAGAGTAATGTGACTGAATTTGAGAACTTATTTATTGGAAGTAACAAACTTGAATTTAAGAACTTATTGGTTGAGACTAATGACCTAAATTTTAGTCATTGATTGAGAGTAACATATTTGATTTTGAGTATCGAGACTGAATTTGAGACTTAGTAACGAGACTGAATATGAAACTTATTGGAACCTTATGCTTTGAGTTTGGTAGTATAGACATTGAGTTTGAGAAGGCAGGTTTGAGATTATGGATACAAAAGTAGAGTATTGGTGAAATGATATAAATGATACAAAATTGAGTTCGGAAACAACTTTTTGTCTCAGTTTTTAAAATGTTGCTTGACTATTAAATTTGTGTTGATCAAGTTTGTCTTTTAAAATTTACTGTCCTAGCATACACTAATTATATTTAAACATAAAACTCACTAATTGAACCAAACAAGCAACACTGTTGCCCACCAACGACTTTCCTCTTGGGAAATACACAACCACTATGTAGCCCGATCTCAGGTTATCGGACATGTAGGGTACACTAGCCCACCATCGACTTTCCGCTTGTCAACAATCAATCACTAAGTGAACAAAGCATAGCAAGAAGTTTGTACTAGTAGCCGATTCTTCCACCCCCATATAGTTTAAAGAAATTTTTTTTGGTAAACTCCTAAAACTCACAAATTTCTAAAAAACTTCAAACATATATGATTTAGTCCCTTTTGTGTCGATCCTACAACATTTGGTTGTAAGAGAAATTTTCTAGATAGGTGGCCACCATGGATTGAACACACGACCTCGACCTCTTAGTTTGTTATTGATGTTTTTACCATTAGGCTAACCCATGATGATTTCCACATTGGTTAAAAAAGTGATAATGGTATATAAACATGACAATCATTTATGTTGATGTGAGACCTTTTGAGTGGTAGGGAAAGCAAAAACGACACCATTGTTGAGATAGGTAGGTGAATATAGGTAAAAGTTTTGTTATCCTTAACCTGATGTTTATGATATAAAAACCAAATTTGTAATTTAACCTAACTGCACCTAATCATCTCTTGTCTATCTTGCAAAAGCAACCTAGGCAATTGAATAAATCATTTAGTGACAACTCAAATAATTGAGAGAAGTAGGTACCACACAACACAACCAAAGGCTAAATTGAAAGGTATATCATAGAAAAGAAAAAAAAAGAAGTGAAATGAAGTATTAGAGTATTCTCACTTTTGGGAGGGATACACCAATCAATTTAATTGGGATGAATTTTGACCCTAAGACCCATAATTCACCTAATTTAGTCCTTCCTTCTTCCTGCATCCCCTTCATGGTTAATCATCAAATCATTTCATAAACTCAACCTTCTTCGGTTGAAAGATTAAATAAAGTATTTTTATGTTATCGTAACATGTATTTGTGTCCATACTTTGTAGATATTTTTTTCCTGCTATAGACAACACACCTAAAGGCTTCTTTTTATTTGGTTCTTTAATATTGAGAAAAATTGAAACAAATAAGAGGCAATAATACTAGAAGACATAGTACATGGGAGGTAGGTGTGGGAGCGTGTAGAGGATGAAATGGGTTAACGAACTCGACCCCACATGATTCTCTGGGGAAAATCAATCGTCCAGACTTAGCTTTCAGAATACCTGTAAACCTTGAACGTCATTTTCTTCTCATTCCAACACCCTTTTTCTCTTCAAACACATACCCACATTCTTTCTCTCCCCCCATTTTCGACTACTTCTTCATTCTCCTCCTCCTCCTCTCAATACTTGCTACTTACGCCATTGCCCTTCCTTTTCAAGTTTCTTCCCACTCTGTTTTCTACTCTTCTTGCTTCATCATGCTTTGAAACACACTGCCCACGCTTCTGTACCTTCTCTTCTTGCATGCCCTCTTTCATTCTCTGTTTTTTTTCCCTTTTCTTTTTGCTCTGTTCTTTCATTTTTATGCGTTTTTCCCTTGTTTGGATGCTGAGGGTAATGTTTGAAGTCTTGGCAAGAGCGTAGAGAGTGTGCATTGTTGTTGTGTGTTTTTCTTTTTCATTTTCGTTGAATCACTAATCGTTTTTCTCTGTTTGGATTGTTCTTTTTTGTTTCATCAGCTGTTTTGAGTCATTCTTGGTGGAATCTAGGGTCAAAAGATTTATAAAGAGTTTTTCTTTTCTGATTTTATGTCTTTTAGTTGATTTGATGATGATGAAGTAGAAGTGAATATGAAGAAATTATGATCTTCATTCAGTTGTTTGTTTTGTGTTATGCACTTATCATTCTACTTCTTTTTAGTACTCTTTACATTTACTAAATGTATGGATCATGTCTTCTTTGCTTGCGTTACTTTTCCTACTAAAGTTATTTTAATGAGGTTTTCTTGACTGCCTACATTGGTTTTGGTTCATGAGTTATTTTCTGTTAAATCCACATGCAAGGTCTACTTACACATTTAGCTGAATGTGCCTCTTGGTGCATGTTTTTCATTTTTCAATTTTTCTTTAATCTTGGTTATTCAAATCTATTTCACACATTATGAAATTCGTTCCTCTGACTTCATGTATGAAATTGGTATAATGTAGTTTTCCAGCTTAGTGCTTATGTTGTTTTTGTTGTTGCCTATGTATTGCACTTCTATATTTTATATTTTCCTTTAGTTTCTTTGTATTTTGAGCATTAGTCGTCTATTCAATGCAAAATTGTTTCCTTTTCAAAAATTGGTATAATACAGCAACCTTATCATTTTTGGCTAAAATTTATGAACAGGGAAAGAACTTTGGCAATGTCTTCAAAAAAGAAAGTTTCCAAGGCTTTTAGTGCAACGAGAGCCTTAGGAATTCCTGATGACCAAGTAAAACCAATCTTGAAGGACCTCCTCAAGATGTATGATGGAAATTGGAAACTCATTGAAGAAGACAATTATCGCACTCTCCTAGATGCTTATTTTGAGCAAAAGGAAAACGAGGTCCCTATTTCTTGCTTTTTCTTTGCTGTGAAAATGTATATTAGCAATTATTTCTACTTAGTTAACTTGTATGTTAGTTATCATGTCTTTATCTTCATTCGGCTTATTTTGTTGGGCTTTATTTCTCAGAGACTAATTTCGAGGGCTATTGAAATGTTGCAGTTACATTCATTTGATACAGACATACAGTGATAAAATCTAACCGTTATCTAGTATAGTACAAATACAATGACCATGCAAAAAAATGGTACCAGTGATCCATACAAAACCCATGATAGTTCTATATTTTTTCTTTTTCTTTTTTGGTAGGAAACAAATTTTTCATTGAATTTTTTATTTAATTCATTAGCACTTTCATTACTACACCCTGTTGACTGATGTCACAAATGGTCTCATTTTATGTATATGGACATGATCTTTCCTCTATATCCGTTCAATCATCCGAATTAAGTCTCTTCTCACCAAATTATGCCCCTCATTATACTATCAAACTAGTGCTGATACGGCCAAATCACCAAATCTAAGCATACAGTTCAATTTTGACTAGTATAGTATACTTGGTTAATTAGTTTTACCAGCTCCCCTCCACCTTCTTGAGAGTGTTATGGAGTTTCTTCATCTCATTATTTATGTTACTTTCTTTTGATATTTTGAATGAATCTTTCTTTGGCAACTAAAGAGCGCGCTTCATTATTGCTCTTTAATGTGACCTTCGACATTTGCTTAACCAACACTAAAACTTGGCAAACATATTTTCTTGGTCAATAAGAGAAGGTTGGATTGCTCAACCTTGAATAGCAACAATAAAGCTTTTTTTTTTTTTTTTTTATACCAGTTAATGTCCAGGCCAGCTAACGCGCACCTCGACTAATCTCATGGGACAACCCGTCTGACCCTACAACATTTGGGTGTCAAGGAAACTTATAGGAAATTAATTCCTAGGTAGGTGGCCACCATGGATTGAACCCATGACCTCTTAGTTAGTTATTAACCTTTTTACCACTAGGTCAATCCATGATGGTTAGCAACAATAAAACTTCTATATTTAGGTTTAAGTCTATGAATAATAATCCTTCTCATTTTCAACTGGCACGCTTTCATTCATCTCCCTTGAAGATCCTCATCAAACAAGGCTGTGAAGATTCCTTTACTATTCTGCCCTGCCTTAGTTTAGTTTTGCTATATTTTTGTTTTAGTTTGGCGATGTTTTGTTTTGGAATTGTTGTAACCTTCATCTACTTGACTTAGATTTTTTCTATTATTAAGATAGTTAGATGGAAGACAAATCTTGTCTTCATTTATCTTGCTTTGGATATGATGAGGGCGCTATGGGGTGTCTTCCTTTATTTTGCTTTGGATATGATGAGAGCGCTATGGGGATGTTAACCTAGTTGAGATGTCCGGGTGCGCCTGCTGATTTTACCTTTATATTTCTACTTAGCTTGTTGTATAACCCTTTTGTACTCAAGCTAATTATTAATAATATATTATCATTTCCGTTTAATAAAAGATAATAATCCTTCTCATTCTCGATCCTGAAATAGAAGCAGTAGGATCTAGTTCAGAGATACCTTGTCGTAAAGTTTGGAGCTCGTTCTTCACTGTTAGATGATCTATAATTAAATTCGTCTTCACTCTAGTTTCAGATGTTCTATAATTAAATTCACCTTAACCCATCAGCTTAAGCTTTTGAGTCAATCAGTGATTTAAAATGGTATCAGAGCAGGTTGGTTCAAGAGGACTTGTGTTCACCGCCCCAATTAATAGTCATTTTCACTTGTTGGGCCTTCTTCATATTACCAACCCCCAAATGAGGAGTATTAGATGATCTATAATTATATTTGTCTTCACCCATCAGCTAAAGCTTTTTGGTCAATTAGTGATTTAAGATCCAGAAACTGGTTCTACTTTCCGTGCCTCCACAATACTGATATGCTCCAACAATTCTTCATTAACTGTAGTTTTAATCACTGACATGGTTTTACCTGCCTTGATGAATATCTCAAATTAGCAACAACATCCTCAGGTGCATTATTCAATGCCTCTCACAACATCTCACTAAGTCTTGGCCTTTGGCCTTGGAGATACGACTTAATGCACGTGGCCAATGTTTTGTAGTTCTAAATATTGAGCTTCTAGATTCCTCCAACAACTTGAAGATCTTGCAGTGATGAATACACTCCATGAGTAGTTGTGTCCCATACAACAAGCTTCACTATCCCAGACTGTATTCAATCTTCAAAATCTCCACCATAACAAGCTAAGCTAGCTTGGCTTTGATACCACTTGTTGAAGAAATTGGCACAAATGGAAGAGAGACAATTAATTAGAAGAAAGAAACTTATATTATGAATGTAAAAATGGGCACTTTTGAGATAATGCTTTTTCACTCTCTCAAAACTCACCCACTCACTTTTCACTCTAAGTTTGTCTAACGCTCTTGCTTTTCTTCTTCCTTCCTTTCTTTGCTTGGCTTACGAATGGGGATACAACTTCGGCTTGTAGGTGTGAGATCTTTGAGCTTAAGCTAGAGGATTTTCTAGACTTTTCTTGAATCTAAACTATTTTAGATATTTATACACATTATCCCTATCTAAAGAAATTCTAGAATTCATTAGAGCCTAGAGAAAACTTAGGATATTTCTAAATATTTTCTTTGAGATATTTATTTACACTCTTCTAGATAAATCTAGAGATATCTTATATCTATACTTAAGCTATTAGTGTTGCTTCTACTTCACCCTTAGTAAACAGTTAATAAAGGTTCTAGATCTTTTAGGTACCAAAACGAAGGCTTTGGAACTTAGTAGACACCTTAAAGTTTTACACCGATTTATACAAACTTGAAAGTTCAATAACTAAGCTTGTACATTAAACTATATTATGTCAATGTCAATGGGTGCATGGCTTGTCCAATTTGTGGGCCAGCAACAATGCATATTAGATTTCATTAGAAACTTGTTAAACATGAATATCAGTTCTTAGTCTCCACTTTCTTGTTGCTGTTATCCCTTCAATAATGTAATAAAATAATTTCTTTAACCTGATGTAAATAGGGACTAGAGGGAAACAGAGGCTATCCTGTGGAAGACAAGAAGTCTCTGATACCACTGAAGAGACCACGCGATGGAGAACAACAGAATCGAGCTTCGTTTATCATTGGTAGCTCAGGCCATAAATTAGTTGGTAGAAAGGATAAAATTTCTGAAGTAGATGCTGGGCGTAAAACTGCAATCTCGTCTAATGACTCTGAACAAGGATTAGTCATTAGGTCCAGCAAAAGGATGCCATCAGTGAAGCCCGTTTCGGTAGTTTATCCAGGTAAATTTGTTTAAAGAGATTTGAATATTGAAAATGTCAATATATTTGTTTAAGGAACGCCTTGTACACAGTAGGTATATTAGATTTAGTGATCCATTTTTTTATTTGAACAAGAAATTGAACTTTTTCATTGAATAAATGAAGCTGAAAATATTAGCTATGTACTTAATCACATAAATGGTAAACCAATGATATACTTTATATTCAATATATCATTGATGCAAAAATGGTATAGCAATATACCAGGGAAAAAAATTTATATTTGCAAATTAGCTTTTTCACGTGAAATTTACAAATCGTTGCGTTGGAAGAAGATGTTGATGTCAAAAGCTGATATAATCGTTGCCTTGAATATTATGGACGAAACGTGTTGCCCAGCTTGTACATGTAATTTTACCTTAAACGCTCTTTTTCCATTAATGCCAATTGCATAGCCTTTTGACAATCTCAATTAGCTTTTGAGATTGGGAAGTATCTTATCTTCAATTTTTGTTCATTCTTTTGTTAAGAACATATTGTGTTTTAAAACAACGGTTTCATTAGGAGCTTAACCCATCTGTTTGGTAGATAGGAACCTGCCGGTTATGCAATTTGATACTTCTTCGCATTCGGAGAAGGAAAACTTGCTAAACTCACTTATCCTTGAGTTATTTTTAATTGCTTGTTACTTGTAACCAATTATTTTATAGCTTTTGTTAATTTATGTGGCAACCTTCATTTTTGCTGATTCAGATAAGAATGCATTAACAAATGGTAACAGTGTAAGCAATTCATATCAGAAAGGCTCAAGTTCTTCTCAGTGTGCGAGGCCATCGAGTACTGCACCTTTTCAAGATCAAAGTACTGGCTATAGTAGAAAGCGTAAAATTTCCTCTGAGCATGTGAGGTCAATTGCTCGTGATCAACATAACAGACAAAATACAAATAATTCTTTGCATCATATGCATGACTTGACAAAGGGTGCAGAGAAAGTCAAAATATCTTGGGTTAATGAATTAGGAAATGATTCTATCCCTAAGTTCAATTACATACCAAACAATATAATTTTTCAAAATGCCAGTGTCAACATTTCACTGGCTCGGATTTCAGAGGATGATTGCTGTTCAAGTTGCTCAGGCAATTGCCTTTTATCATCTTATCCATGTGCTTGTGCTCGTGAAACTGGTGGGGAATTTGCTTATACACGAGAAGGCCTGCTGAAAGAAGAATTTTTAAATCACTGTATGTCTATGAAATGTGAGCCTAAGAAGGAGCATCTCTTTTTTTGTGAAGATTGCCCAATTGAGAGGTTAAAGAATGACTGCGAGCCTGATCGATGCAAGGGTCATGTGCTTAGGAAGTTTATCAAAGAATGCTGGAGAAAATGTGGATGTGATATGCAGTGTGGAAATCGAGTTGTACAAAGAGGTATTTCTTGCAAACTGCAGGTTAGATTTTCTTTATATCTTCCTTAAATGTTGCTGTTTCTGAAATTTGCTTTTCTCCAACTTGTATAATTTACTGAGTTATTGGATATTATAAATTTAACCTGTTCATTATCAATCACATTTAATTAAGTGCATCCATAGAAAATCCGAAAGGGTATCTGTACCCAAAATCAATAGTCTTAATTTCGTAAGAATAGTAGCACTCTGGCTTATTCAAGTATGAGCAACGTAGGCCACTATATATAGGAGAAACACTGAAAGTGAGTGTAGTGTAGTCCGTTGATTGACTGACTGCAAGTGTAGTCAATAAGTTGATTCTATCAAACCTTTCAAAATCTAGTGAGCACAACACATATACAATACAACACAAACACGAAGACACATCAGTTTCAAATAGAGTAGGATGTGACACATTAGGAATACGTTAATTATTTGTGTGTGTGTTTTGGGCGTGCGTGTGCAATTATTTTAACATAATGTGGAGTTTTAATACTCTTAATGTAATTTTTCTACCTTTAAATACTTAAATAACTTCCATATAATTCATTAAAAAGATAAGAGATAACAGATGATAATATGAGAAAAAAATGAGCCTAAAAATTGAGAGGTTGAAAAACAATTGAAGACAACTACCTGTCAGTACCACTGGATGATGCTGGCATAACAGTGAGGAATTGACATTCCTGATGGAGGTAGCTGAGCAATTGTGATGCTAAAGCTGGATGGATTTTCTGAAAAATCCTAATGTTTTAAGGAGCCAAATCGGGTGTAGCTTGGCTTACTTACACTATTAAAAGTGGTCTTTTTCTGTTTTTTACTTTCTCATGTGTCCCCTGCATTTCCCATGTCTCCCCTGTATGCCATAAGCTTATATATTTATTTACACTCAAAATAGTGCATCAGACGATTATTTGGATCATGTTGTTGTCGACACTAACACTTGGACATTTTACAAGTGTCTTTACTTTATAGTCCAAAATCAATGTTTTTCAATCACCCAAAATCGAATGGTTTGGCTTGTATAGTTGGTTTGGTCCCAAAACCGAAAATGATTGACCAAGATGCAAGCCTAATGATGACCTTATATTGATGACAATTATTAATCAATAAATATATACAAATATTAGGCAAACCATTGCTCTTCCTCAGTTGCTTTAAATATCTTCCTGCTGGAGTAAATGTTGCAAGACTGCCATAGTAGAAAATGTTCAGAATGTACAATGAGGGAACCCAGTAGCAAAGCTCCAGATTAAATATTGTTGTACTCTTTGCAATTGAAGCTTTCCTGCAATTGTGTTTCTTCAATGCTTTCTTTAATGATGTTTAGTCTCTTTTATTATCACTAATAGAGACTCGTATCCGTTTAAAAAAAAATGATGTTTTCAATGCTCTCTCTCTCACATTTAGGAAATGGAAGCTGTTTAACTTGTTCATCTTTCATGAATTGCTTAATTTCTTTATTCAAATTCTGGTTGTTACATTTTTGTTGATATTTTCCTTGGTGACTTTTAAACTGGCTTGTGAACTTTCATGATGACACATGACAATATAAAGGAAATGGAAACTTGTTTGACTTGGTAACTTTAAAGTAGATTTCTTGTTATGACTATATTTTGTTAATATACATACTTGACCTTCATGTTTCAGGTTTACTTCACTTGTGAAGGAAAAGGATGGGGTCTCAGAACACTAAAAAACTTGCCAAAAGGGTCTTTTGTTTGTGAATACGTTGGTGAGGTATTGACAAATACGGAGTTGTATGAACGAAATCTGCAAAGCACTGGTAATGAGAGGCATACGTATCCTGTAACTCTTGATGCAGACTGGGGCTCGGAGGAACTTTTAGAGGATGATGAGTTACTTTGTTTGGATGCAACGTATCATGGAAATGTTGCGAGATTTATCAACCACAGGTATGTAAGTATTGCTTACACATTATAATTTCCTTAACCGATAATAGAAGTTTATTTTATGAATTTAATAAATGCTCTCAGTCATTCACTGCAGTGGACCGAAATTGGGCTAGAGTTTAGCACTTCCATTCCATAGGAACATCAAAACCATTTTTCTTTTATGTATTCTACAAATGATTTACTTTCCCTACGTCATCTGTTTAATCCGAATGAACTTCATGTAAAATGCAGAAAGGAATAAAATCATTATTGAACTCCATAGATTGAAGAATCTTGGTGTACTATTTACGTTATCCATCCATATGTTGGGTTTTGGTAAAATATTAAAAGAGCAGTTGTCCTAAAGATTCAAAGAAGTGATGGACTCCAAGCACTACGAAAGGAGTCTTTGGTTTCTCATCATCACAATTTGAAACACAAACTTGGTAATTATGTGGTTCGTATAATACTTTGAGACAATGCTCTTGTAATGGGGATAGGGAAGAGAATTCTTTTGTGTGATTGTAACAATTTTCACATAGTAGATCTCTTTTTGGTTTGTGATTTTTTCTCCGGTTTCAAATTCTTCTAAGCTAATTCTTGTGTTCCCAGCTTTATTACTTTCTTTTAACTTTGTTTGTTATTTTTTCTGCTAACAATAGTCGTTAGAGGTTTTACCCAACAATATAAATATTATTACAACTTAACAATCCCTCTAACCCACTTTCCTAACGTCTATGCATTTTGTTTTTCATCTTCAGATGTTCTGATGCAAATTTGATCGACATTCCTGTTGAAGTCGAAACTCCTGATCGCCACTACTATCATGTATGTTTCTTGACAAACTTATAAACGTTCTCATCTCACTTGATACACTGTCTTTGGAAAAAAGTTGAATTTCATCTAATTTCATCATTTCTTTCCCTGTATATGCAGCTTGCTTTTTTCACTAGTAGGGAAGTGAAAGCCCTTGAAGAGCTTACATGGGTAGGTATCTTATATATTTGACAAACAAACAAAATTCTATTTGAACAATTATCTCTATTTGAAGTCGTACGTTTAATTATGTGAGAATTTACAGGACTATGCAATCGACTTCGATGATGAAGATCATCCTGTGAAGGCATTTCAATGCTGTTGTGGAAGTGCATTTTGTCGAGATGCGACAAAGAAACATAAAGCAGCACTTGTATAGGTACATTGGATTCTCTTCATCAATTCTGAAAATTTGAGGACAATATTGGAATAAATAAGTAGCAGCCAAGTTTGGAGATATTTTGTAGTAAAAGTTGACTTTTGAGTCAAAAGTTGGTATATTCTATAATATCATGACCTGACTATTTTGTGGTGTGCTTGTGTCTTTTGTGTGTTTAGGTGAACGTTCACGAATAAACGAGATCGCTCCTTCATCTTGAGTTATTTATCTGATTCCTCAGAAACTTTCCTTTGTGGTGAGTCTTCGATCCCACTTCTTTACAACCTTTTCGGACATTGAGTTTGGATTTTTCTTCTTAAATTATCAACAGTACAAGAAAAAAAAATGAAATGCATAAACGGAAGAAACTTGGGGTTTTCAAAATGCAATTATGTATATCAACCCCTCAAATGATTTGATGGAATATTAACCTTTTGATTTTGTGTCTGCTAAGCTATATCAATGATACATCAGTTCATTTCCATTCACAAATTTGTGATTTTATTTTTTAAGCTAAATTAAAATATGGCGTTGAACTTTATGTTGAAATACAAACTTGATTTTGGATTAGCAATACTTGGGCCTAACCCAAACAAAAGCCTAATTTTTAGAAGTATTAATTACTATAATATCCTACATAAATGAATTGTAGGAGATGTTTAGAGTAGATTGAAGAAATATCCAGAAAATGTGAGAAATAAGTGTAATTGTAGAGGAAGGATGTCGAACCAAAGAACGATGGTGGACTTTCTCAAACACAAAAAGATACTTTGAGAGATTAAAAAAAAAGAGACAAAAAGGCTCTCTATCTAATCTATCAAGGATTAGATGATGATGAATTTGAGAAAATTTCAGAAGCAAAACGACGAAAGTAGCATGGGAGAAGCTTCAAACATCGAACAAGGGAGTGAATCTCGTAAAAAGATGTACGTTTTCAAACTCTGAAAGCTGAGTTTGAAACTTTGCATATGAAAGAAATGGTGAAAAGATTGATGATGTTAAAACCATGGAGAAAATACTAAGATCATTAGATCTAAGGTTTGTAAATATTGTTGCCATAATCAAAGAAACAAAAGACTTAAAGGTTGACCATACAAGCATATGAAAAAAAGAAAAATACGAAAGGAATCGTGGATCAATTGCTCAAGTTGTAAGTTGATTCAACAAGTGGAGGAGTTAGTCCCAATAATAGAAGCCAACAAGGATGGGAATGTGGTAGACATTGAGGACAAGGAGGAGGACAAGGACAAGGACGTGGTTCGAGGCCCAATGAAGACAATAACAATAATTGCCAAGAAGGATGTGAAAACTCAACAAATGGTCGTTAACAAGGCAACTCAAGATCAATGTATGATGAATCAAACATTAAGAAGTCTGGTCATTATGCATTCGAATGTAGAGCTTCTACAAGGCAAACTACATTGAAGAAAGAGAATGTGGCACCTTGTTAATGACTTGCACATGTAGCGAATGGAGCAAAGATAATACATGGTACCTGGATACTGGTACAAGCAACCATATGTGTGGAGTAAGAAGCATGCTCGTGGAGCTTGATGAATCGTTGAGTGCCAATGTAGCCTTTGGTGATAAATTCAAGGTAGAAGTGAAAGGAGAGATAACATTCTCATTTGATAAAAGAATGTTGAGTGTTACAATCATAGCTTTTCGAATGTGGGTCAAACGATTGTGCGACACTTGCTCTACATAGCCAGCAAGTCAGCCGTGCTAAATCTGAAACTCGTGTTCTATCTCGAGTGTATGATGTGACCTCCCTTCCCGTTTTTAGAGAAAATGGTTTTATAAAACGGGAGAGAGAAAGCAAATAGTTGAAAACATCATTAAAGCAAGCATTGAAGACTGTCAGTTGCAAGAAAAGATTTGATTGCAAAGAGTGCGACAAGGCTTGGTCGGGGATTCACTTAGTGGGTCTCCCCTATAGTACATTTTGGACATTTTCCTTTCTGGCAGGCTTGCATATGAAAATGCCGAAACGTCACTTGCCCGCACATGACACTTACAAGCACACTGACACTACTTACAAGCACACTGACATGAAAAGAAAAGCATAACGACATACAATGAAATTAACATGCTACCTAAGAAAAACATAAGCATAAAGGCAGGTTAAGGATGGTGTGGGCATGCGGCCATAGGTACAGGCACCTTGGACAAGCATGACCGACACACTGAGCACCAACTTATTTCAAATGTCTATTATGTGCCAAATATGAAGAGTAATATCCTGAGTTAGAGACAACTCTTAGAGAAAGGTTATGACATTCAATTAAAAGATAATATTTTTTCTATAAGAGATAACACAAGTAATTTGCTTGTTAAAGTGCTAATTACCAAAAATAGTATGTTTGTACTCAACATTCAAAATGACGTTGCAAAATGTCTCAAGATGCGTTACAAAAATGCATCTTGGCTTTGGCATCTTCGATATGGGTACCTCAATTTTGGGGGATTAAAGTCACTTTTCAAGAATAGCATGGTGAGAAGACTAGCTTCCATAAGCCACCCTAATCAAGTGTGCAAAGGATGTCTACTTAGAAAGCAACTCAAGAAAAGCAAGGAGTTAAGCTCTAGAGCTCAAAGGCCTTAGAACTCGTACATACAAATTTGTGCAAACCGATTAAGTCAAGCTCACTTGGTAAGAGTAGTTACTTTCTTTTATTCATTTATGGTTTCTCGAGAAAAACATGGGCATAAGCATTTCTCACGTGCATATACCAAATGAAAAGAGAAACAATTTGGACTATAAAAGTGAAAAGTACATTTTCATTGGTTTTGAGACTTCAATACACCACAAGAAGCATGGAGTGGAATGAAACTTGGAATTCTCATCTCAGTCTGTGGAAGCATTGCCCATGTGCATATACCAGATGAAAGAGAAACAATTTGGACGATAAAAGTGAAAAGTACATCTTCATTGGTTATGACTGCAATACCAAACGATACAACTCTACAATCTAGATATAAGAAAGAACCCTAAGTCGAGATGTAGTATTTAATGAAGAAAGAGAATGGGATTGGAGGCGACATGTCAAAGATTACAACTGCTTGTCGTACTTCAAAGAAAATGATATAGAGCAAACAAGTATAGTGGAAACAAGAGAGGAGCCTTCTATGTCACCATCTTCACCAACTTCAAGTTCTCAAGAAGACGGAAGCTCAAGTGAAAGTGGTCAATGCTTTAGAAGCTTGAAAAACCTTTATGAGGTAATGAAAAATCAAGATAATCTTTCTTTGTTTTGGCATTTTGCCTATTGTGGGCCCATGAACATTTAAGAAGCTATGTTGAATCCAAATTGAAAAAGTGTTGTGGATGAAGGGATTAATGCAATCAAGAAGAACTACATATGAGAGCTAGCCTCATTTCCAAAAGATCACAAGGGGATTGGTGTGAAATGAGTTTACAAAGCCAAGAAGAATGCAAAATGAGAAGTTGAAAGATACAAGACAAGATTAGTGACGAAAAAGGCATCGACTATAAAGAGGTATCTGATCTTGTTGCTCGACTCGAAACTGTTAGATTAATAATTCATTAGCAAATCAAAATAGTTGGAGAATCTATCAAATGGATGTGAAATCTGCTTTTCTCAATGGGACTTTTGAGGAAGAAGTCTATATTGAACAACCTCAAGGTTATAAAGTTGGAAAATAAAATAAAGTTTTGAAGTTGAAAAAGGCACTTTATGGATTGAAGGAAAGCTTCAAGAGCTTGGATCACTCAAATAGACAAGTATCTAAACCAAAGAATTTTTATCAAGTGTCCATGAGCACGAACTTTACATCAAAGTCTAAAATAATGATGTATTGATCATGTACTTGTATGTAGACGACTTGATCTTTACAGGTAGTAATCCAAACATGTTCAACAAGTTCAAAGAAGACATGAATGAGTTTGAGACGACCGACACCATGCTCATGTATTACTACCTTTACATTCAAGTAAAACAAGAAGATAAATGTATCTTTATCACGTAGGAAGGCTATGCTAAGGAAATGATCAAGAAGTTCACGATAGATGATTCTAATTAGGTTACCACAGCCATGGAATTTAGAATCCAATTGTCACATGGTGAGGAAGGATAAAGTGTGGATCCAACATTATTTAATACTTTGGTTGGAAGTTTACAATATTTAATATGCAAAAGACCCGATATTCTTAATGCAGTTGAGTTATAAGTTGGAGAAATCAAAACTCATTCACTTGAAGGCAACAAAGAGAATTCTTCGGTACATCAAAGGTATGATAAGCTATGATATGTACTATTTTGTTTCTAATAATTATGGGCTCTTGGGATACAGTGATAGTAATTAGGGTGAAGGCGTGGATGACCATAAGAGTACAAATGGTTTTGTGTTAAACAGTGAAGACACTTCATTCACATGGATGTCAAAAAAGCAATCGATTATTATTCTCTCCACATGTGAAGTAGAATATGTGGTTGCTACCTCATGTGTTTGTCATGCAATTTAGCTGAGTAATCTATTAAAGGAGTTGGGACTGCCACAAGAAGAGCCAACCAAATTTTTCATAGACAACAAATCGTCAATTGCTTTTGTTAACCCAGTCTTCCACAACCAAAGTAAGCACATCATTATATGTTATCATTATATTAGAAAGCATCAGAAAAAGGATGTGCAATTAATAGTGTGTGAAGATTCATGATTAGGTAGCTAACATTTTCACCAAGCCTCTTAAGGAAGAAGATTTCACAAGATTGAGAAACTTGCTTGGAGTAACATAATCGAGTTCAAAAGAGGGTGTTGAAATATAAACTTGATTTTGGGTTAGCAATATTTTGGTCCTAGCTCAAACAAAAGCCCAATTTCTAGAAGTATTAATTAATATATTATTTTAGAGATGTATTATGTGTAAAAAAAACTATAATATTCTAGAGAAATTAATTGTAGGAGATATTTAGAGTAGATTGAAGGATTATCTAGAAAATATGAGAAAGACATTTGTAACAATTAGATCAAGAATATGTTGGCAAAATCCTGGTCATACATTTAGGAATAAAAAAAAAGTGTTCAATAACACATGTAGCCTTTTTCTCCAAGTCTCTCATTTCAAATTTCCTCCAACCTCTAGATATTTTTTCCAAAACTTTTTACTTGGTCTAAAAAAAACTTTTTAAGCTTTTTAAAAAAGTTCAAAAAGAGTGCTTCTATCATTAGTTTTGGATGTAAACCATCAATGTTTTGCTTTAAAAAAAAAAAAAAAAACTCAAGTTAGAAATACTTTTATTTTTTATCTACACCCACAAGAGAGGGAGGGAGGGAAAGAGATATTATTTTAGGGGGCGTTTGGGGTAAGGAGTGAGTTAGTATTATATTCTTTGGTTATAATAGTTAGGTTATGATAGTTTGTATTTAGGGAGTAGATTATTTTAGTTTAGGGTTATAATAGTATGTATTTGAAATGTAAACTATATTAGTTTGAGAAGAAAATAGTAAACACTGTAACAAATAATAAAAAAATTGATGAATGTAAAATGGTAAAAACTGTAGCAAATCAAGGACTTTTAAATAGTATTTACTATAGCAAGGGTGATTATTATAGTCTTAGATCATTTTTGTTTCAAACTCCCCCATAAATATTTTAACAAAGTTGTAAATTAGTAGGTGAGTATATGGTAATAGCAAAATATGTTGTTTGAAGGAGAAGATTTAGATTTTGTGGGAAGTTTTGGTTTAAGTTAATAAGTAGTTTGTATATTAATTAAAATGGTTTAGGGTATTTTTGTGGTTTTGTTTACTCAATTCAGATGATGGACCGGACCACTTACTACAAGAATGAGAAAGTAGTGAAGGAGAATGAGTATGTCCATATTTTCTCAATTTTAGTAACTTCTTGTTCATACACTTTTCTTTATTACTCTTTACAATCTCCTCCTCACATTTCTTCTTTTTTTTTTTTTTAATAATTTATTTTTTATAATAGGAAAATGTTTTTTTATTACTCAATTTAGGGTTTCCCTTCTTGCTAAACTATGTCAGTGAAAGTTTCATGCTATATGGTTACAGTTAGTTACAGAAAAAATATTGCAAAAACCACTCCTTTACTATTGACATATTATAATTAGAACCTAAATGACTAAAACTATGTTAAAATCAAAGTGTCAAGTAAACGGTTTTTGTAGCAGTGTAAACTTTGTTCTACCCGTCCTTTGAAAACTTCGTTTCTCTTGTTTTGCGATATGAGAATTGTGTGAACATATATATATATATCAAATATATTAAATATTAATTCAGACGTTTCAAATTCTGTTTCAATGAACATAAAATCTCATTGAAATTATAAATCATGACCTCCATGATTGTTGTTGAACGACAATAATTCCGCACAACAAACCAAGTCACAAATTCAAACTCTACAATAAAATGGATACATCTAGCTAAACAACATTCAACACAATTGAAAGGAACTAGAGTATCCTAATGCTTGCCCCTACCTAATCATAAATATCTCGTTTGGTAACCATTTTGTTTTTTAATTAAACTTATTTTATTTCAATGTCTTACAATGATTTGCAACCTTTCTTAAATACAATAATTGATTCTTAGTCAAATTCTAAAAACAAAAAAACTTTTTTAGGGTACTTTTTTTTAGTTTTCAAATTTTGACTTGATTTTTTAAACCCAAACAAAGAAAATTGACGATCGAAGTTGTATTTATAAGCTTAATTTTTAAAAACAAAAACAAAAAATAAAATTGTTACCAAACGGTACTTTAACTAATAGAGTTACTAATTAATTTTAGTGTTGATTACTGTCAACAAATTAAAATTGTTAAATTACAAATTTGGTTTTGATCGCCATACGAATTTTTACTTTTAAAATTTAGTATTTATGGCTTGGTAAAGCCTAATAAATTGTGTCTATACTTTAAAAAAAAAACCTAAAAAAAATAGTGGAGGGCCAAATTTGGAATTCAACCATTAAAATTTTAGAGTTATGATTGGGACAATTACAGAAATAAAAGCAAAGGCAGTCCCATATTAATATGTAGTTAGATGTTTCTAGAAGTTTCTCAGGTCTCAACCTGGCAGTAAAGCAACCATGATATTGCCAACAAGAAAAAAAAGGCAAAATTTGGATATTATGAAAGAAATTTAATTATTGGGGGGGGGGGGGGGGGTGTTTAGCCCAATTTCTCAACAGCACCTTTTTGCAATTTGGCACAGTA
>JBBPDJ010000019.1:8466231-8476799 GCA_037974625.1 Cucumis cinereus | reverse complement strand
CCCCCCCCCCCCCTCCCCCCCCCCCCCCCCCCCCCCCCCCCCCCCCCCCCCCCCCCCCCCCCCCCCCCCCCCCCCCCACAAAAAAACATCACATGCTTATATCATGTACGTAAGCACCATGTGCTAAAACTCTTATGGTACGTCATGGTTTGACAATTTAGAAGTTTGTAGAATGTAGGGTATTCTCTCCCCATTCTGGAAAGGCAAAGCACATACAGGAAGGGCACACATTTATCATGCGCCTCTTGTGAAGCTTTGAGTTTGAAGCCCTATGGCTTTTTCATTATTTAATTTTTCTTAGTAACCCTCAACATTAAAATCCTTGTGTTTAGGTTTTTTCTCTTATTTATTAATTATAATTAAAAACGTTTACCAATTCTGTTGGTGTCCCTTCCTTTAGGGTGCTCCCTTTTTGTGGTTTTTTTCCCAGAATGTGATGGTGACCTTGGTTGGTGAGGTGGCAAAAAGAGATGTGTCGGGTAGGGGAGAGTTTCTATTGTCAACTAATCAGTGTTTTCAAGGGCTCAAGGCAGAATGAAGTGCAATAGCCTCCCCTCGAAGAAGTTGACACTAACAACTACCTTCTAGTTCGCTCCCTCTCTACACTGCACTACCCCAGCCCTTGTCCCCACTGATCAACTTCTTTCACCCCATCCCCATCCCTACCTTGGCGAGTGGTTGGTCAGACTTTATGTTGGAGCAATTTGCCTTCTTAATGAAATGGCATTATTCATCTAGTTCCTTCGAATTTTGCTTCTTGGGATGATTTGGATCAATAATCTCTTACATGATATGGTATTAGCCCTGTGGGATGGGCGATAAGGACACAGATCCTTGGATAAAACTAAGTCTTGAAAGGCCTGAAAACACACTTCGTATCATCTTTGGGAGAGCAATTATATCCCACAGGTTTAGGAATTATCATGAACGTCAAAGTCCATGGCAGTTATATTTTATTATTGTTTTCTTTTTTTTTTTCTTGGGGGGGGCGGGGGTTAATGTGTAGGGGAATGAATCTCATCTTCTCCCTGGTCATACAACGTTTCTCTTTAATGACGAATTTTACTTGCTTCAGGAAACGAGTAGTGTTTAGATGACTTTGTAGTGGTTGAGTAACAATAATAACTCTGCTCGTGGCTTTACTAGGGATCTGCATTTCAGCTCGTAATGTTGGAGTCTCATTCCTTTGCTTGGTTCTATTTGCTCTATTAAGATGAAGTTTAGATGTAACAACATTCTAGATGGTTCATATCATGTTATTCATTCTAGATGGTATAACAATTCAGATGGCCTGTATCGGATACCATCGTTAGAGAGTCTGCTTTGTTACATTCTCTGACTGAAGGCAGAGGACCTTAATCACCTTATTTGGTGATGTGATTTTGTGTATTTTGTTTAGAACATTTTCTTCCAGACATTTGGGATGGCAATTGCCCGATGTATACTAGAGATATGATCGGGGAGTTCCTTCTCCATTCTCCCTTTCATGAGAAGAGTTGTTTCTTATGGGTGGCTAGGGTGTGTGCCATTGTGTGAAATCTTTGTGGGAAAAGGAATAATAGAGTGTTTAATGGGTTGGAAAGGCAGCCTGGCAATGTTTGGGCTTTTATTAGGTTCCATGTTTCTCTTTGGGCTTCAAGTTTGAAGCTTCTTTTGTAACTATTCTATTGATACTATTGCACTTGCTTGGTCCCCTTTTTCTAAAGGGGTCTCTCTTTTATTTGTTTGGTTTTCTGTAAGCTCTTATATTCTTTCACCTTTTCAATAAAAGTGGTTCTTTAATTAAATAAAATAATTAGATGGCACATATCATCTCATTCATTTGTTATTTTATTCTTTGATCAGATCATCTTTAAGATGGTGGAGGAGAATCCTAGAGACGTTGGCCATGAGATGGATGGATTAAGCATTGTATATGGCGACGAGTCCCTTCCTCGTCTCTATGAAAATTCTAGGATTTCCTCTGACCAATTGCAAGGGCAATCAGGTACTCGTACACAGACCTTTTTCTTATGTATTGTATTGTTTTTTTTGCTTTTAAACTCCTATTTTATTTGAAGTAATTTTATAAATTTATTTTCTTATTAGGCATTGTGAAGCGTGCTGTTGCTCTTGGACGTTATTTGCAAAATCCACTAGCTATGGTTGCGACACTTTGTGGTCCAGGAAGGGAGATCTTATCTTGGAAACTAAATCCTTTGGAGAATTTTTTGACCCCAGATGAAAAATATGGGATGGTTGAGCAGGTCATGGTGGATGTGACAAACCAGGTTGGCCTGGATACTAATTTGGCTATAAGCCATGAATGGTTGTTCAGCCCATTGCAATTTATAGCTGGTCTTGGACCAAGGAAAGCAGCTTCTTTACAGAGATCCTTGGTGAGGGCTGGATCAATTTTCACACGGAAGGACTTCGTTACAGCACATGGCCTCGGTAAAAAAGTATTTGTTAATGCAGTTGGGTTCTTGCGTGTTAGGCGTAGTGGGTTGGCTGCGAGCAGTAGCCAATTTATAGATTTGTTGGATGATACGAGAATTCACCCTGAATCATATGCTCTGGCACAAGAGTTAGCAAAAGATGTTTTTGATGAAGATGTTAAAGGTGATGCAAATGACGATGAGGATGCAGAGATGGCCATAGAGCATGTTAGAGACCGGCCTCATTTACTGAGGACTCTTGATGTGGATGAATATGCCAAGAGCAAGAAACGGGAAGATAAAAGAGAGACTTTTCTTGACATAAAAAGAGAACTGATGCAGGGTTTTCAGGATTGGCGTAAGCAATATGAAGAGCCCAGTCAGGATGAAGAGTTTTACATGATATCTGGTGAAACTGAGGACACCCTTGCGGAGGGGAGAATTGTGCAGGCTACAGTCCGCAAGGTACTAGGTCAAAAAGCAATTTGTGGACTTGAATCTGGATTGACTGGGATGCTTATGAAAGAAGATTATGCAGATGATTCTAGAGAGATCTCTGACTTGTCTGATAGGTTGCATGAAGGGGACATCGTTACTTGCAAAATCAAATCAATTCAGAAGAATAGGTACCAGGTTTTCCTTGTTTGTAAGGAGAGTGAGATGAGAAGTAACCGGCACCAGATTACTCAGAATCTTGATCCCTACTATCATGAAGATCGAAGCAGCCTACAGAGTGAGCAAGAAAAGTCTCGAAAAGAGAAGGAACTTGCAAAAAAGCATTTCAAGCCAAGAATGATTGTTCACCCTCGATTCCAAAATATAACAGCAGATGAAGCAATGGAGGTTTGTTATTCTCTAAGAAATATCCTCTTATTTTAAATTTTAAGTCAAACAGAGTTTAGAAACACGGATGTGACTACTAGTGAAGGTAAAAATGTTAATTTGTATGTGCTTTACCGTATAGTCACCATAAAAAGTCCTCAGAAAAACTTTAAAAAACAATACACAACACCTTTCGTCGAATAAAATGAAGATGGACTAGCCAATATTACAGTCACAAAAGAGTCTGAATAAGGATTACAAAGAATGAGGAAGAATATTATCAAAAGGGCTCATAAGGTTTTATGAGCAATTGAACTTTATTAAGATATGATAGAACAAAAGGGAATTATCCTAAAAGAAGAAGCCCAGATTAAATAGAGTCTCTTATAGAAGGCTTTGTATCAAGATATGACCACACCTCCTTTTTCTTGGAAGAATGGGCATCCAAACCTAAAGTTTGTATAAGTGGATGGGCAAATGTGAACTTCAAAATAAAGGTGACTATGGAGGCTATCTTGCAAAACATGCTTGGGACCCATTGCTAAGGGAAAGCTTCAAAAACTTGGAATGGTAAGGGTACTGGATACTGCCTAGTCATACTCTTATATCACAAAGAATAGACTAAAGAGGGAACGACCATAACCCCATTGAGCAATTGGCATTTTTCTTGTGTTTAACGACGAGATCTATAAATGGTTATGAATCTTAAGCCAGAAAAGAATGCACACTGGGTTTTGTTAAGATTAAGGCCCTTGTGAACTAGAGAAAATGTGTCAGATGTGCTCTCCTCTTGGTCAAATTAACACACACTGGGTTTTGTTAAGATTAAGGTCGGACAAAATTCACCTTTCTTAACTAAAGAATGTGTCGGATGAGCTCTCCCCTTAGTCAAATGAAAGAAAAGGTTCAACCAGATCCGTACCATACCCATAAGCATGAACATGCTAAGAACATTGATGACCGCAAGAAACAGGGAAACTAGAGAATGTGTCGGATGAGCTCTCCCCTTAGTCAAATGAAAGAAAAGGTCAACCAGATCCCTACCATACCATTAAGCATGAACATGCTAAGAACATCGATGACCGCAAGAAACAGGGATAAGGATTTAATTTGCTCAACTCCATTATTTTTTATATTTAATAACCATTCATTGATATGATGAAATGGACTCTAAAAGAACCTGCTATTGAATGATAATGGTTACAAGAAATATCTGCACTGATTAGGAAGTTTGGTAAGACTTCATGTAAAGAAAAAAAAGGGGAGGCAATTTGCTCCAATTAATTCGTTAAATCCTAAGAGGGTCAATAACTAGCCACAATTCTTTTCAAAGACGCATTAAACTTAACCAAATTCCACCTCTGACCAAATTCCTTTTTCCAACCAAGAATTCTAGTGGACAGCAGAAAAATAAAATAATAAAAAAATCTGTAGAACTCTTCATATCTGCCATAAAATTTCTCCTGGCATTTTTCAACATCTTGTAAAGAGGGCAATTGAGAATTGAAATGTCTTTATCAATGCTCCCAAGTGTGCCAAGAAAATAGACGAAGGGATTCCACCACGGGAAAAAACACACCCTAGAAGATTTTTTGCATGAAATAATCCGGTCAAGAGCTATAATTATTTTCTTCAAAATTTTAGGGGATGTTTGGGTCCAACTTCAGGTGGATAAAGTGGTGGGCTATTAAAGCTTGCTGCATATTGGTGTTTCCAATTATTATTACCAATTATCTATAGTGTTACTTTTTCAAATCCTTCTTTGTTCTAGGGTTTATCGTATCCTACGCATCCTCCCTCTTTTTGTTACGATGTTTACTATTTCCTATCCAAACTAATATGTAACCTCCAGACTATTATAACCTACAAACTATCATAACCCACGTACTATAATAACCACTAATAATAATAACCAACTCAGCCCCACAAACACCCCCTTAAAGTCTAGAACTTAGAAAAGAATAGAATGGGAAATGGTGGAAATTATGGAGGTTATCAAATGTTTAAAGTTATTAATACTCATTACACGAGAAAACTCTCTCCTCTCTCCTCTCTCCTCCCTCCTCTGCCGCCACATTAATCCCCCCACAATTGTTCCTCCGCCATGGAACCCACCGAAAAATCTCGCCAGAAAGGGATCGGAATAGAAAGCAAGCTTTTCTTTTGTGATTTTGACGATAGAAGTAACAGAAGGGTAATACGCATAAATGAAAGGCATGGGAATAAAAGATACGTTTTGGTGGGGGAGGAGATTACTGTCAGCTGGATAATAGAATCCTCAGAGGAGCTGTTACGAGCTCCAAAACAACAAAATTTTTTTAAGAAGACTTTCTGCACAGGAGGTTTCATATGGATACAAAAAGTAGCGAATAAGCGAGGAAGCTTCTTGGAAATCTCTAAAGTAATGCACTCAGGGAAGAAGGGAAACATTGTGATTCCTTCAGGGATTGATTTTCACGGATGGGATAGCTTCAGGAAGATGTTGTTGGAGTTTATCAGTGAAGGAGAGAAAATAGAAACAAACCTGAAAATAGATCGTTCTGATGAGTGGCCTGCTCTACCCACCCAAAACAAAAAAGATTGGCTGATGAAGGGGAAGGTCCAGAACAATCAGAGGCAAGTTGAGGCGGAAAAGAAAGTCAGACGAATTAGTTGGGATGATAAGGTGGTTATTACGAAGAGGGATTTTCATGAAAGTTGGAGTCGAATCTTGGAAGCCATTCAGATGCAAACGGAGGCAAGCTTTATAATAAATCCCTACCTACCAGACAAAGCTCTCTTGAAATGCCCTAATAAAACCATGGCCAGACTCCTTGCGACGAACAAAGGTTGGGTGACCTTTGGCCCAGTGACTGTAAAAGTTGAAAGCTGGGAACCCACAGAACATGGAAGAATTACTATGGTCCCCTCTTATGGAGGTTGGATAAAATTAAGAAATTTCCCATTGCACCTCTGGAACACTCAGAATTTCAGGGCTGTGGGAGACATGCTGGGGAGCTTCGTTGAGTTCGCAGATGAAAACTCTTCTCTTATTGACTGTGTGGAAGTCGGAATCAGAGTTAAAGGTAATTATTGTGGCTTCATCCCCTTCGAATTTGAACTAATTGAGGGGTTCAACTCGTATTTAGTGCAGGTGATGACGTTTCAGGAGGCAAATTTGCTAATAGACAAGGTCGCCGGAATCCATGGCACCTTCTCGTCGGAAGCGGCAGAAATTTCTTCAAAGGCCCACCCAATCCGAGTCAAAACCCGGTTGACATTTGGAGGATAGAGAACCCGGGCGACAGGCCAAAAGTGGAAGCTGTTCTCTGCTTTGAACAAAAGAGTACTATGAGTATGCCAGAACTGCCCTCCCTGCAAATAGTAGACTCACGGGCAAAAGAGGAGAGTTCAAATTTCCCGCCTAGTCCTAAGGAAAGAAGCCCATTAGAAGAGATGAAAAGAAAAGACCTAAAAGGAAAGGGAGTGCTAATTGATGAGGATATTAGCGTCAGGCCCAGGTTGCGAGAAGGCCCAAAAGACAGTCTTAAAAAATGTTGAGCAGTCACCAGATAGAGGTAAGGATCGCTTCGTGGGCCAAGGTTTCATAGAGCCCCAAAAGAAGCTGAAATTTGCGGATAAAAATGAAGAACACACCTTCCAGAGAGGAGTGATTTGTTCCACGAGTGGGGAGTTAAATTCTCCGAAGAAGAAAAATGGAGACGAAGACGAGGGTAGCGATCTCAACTCGGTTCTGTCAATTTCAAGCCTTGATAGTGGATTGTTGGACAACAGATTTGCGGCGTTGGATACGGAAGAAAACCCAGATTTTCCAGACGGATCAGAAGAGCTTCAAGAATTTTTTGAGAGTGGGGATGTCGATGAAGCAAATAAACAGATTGTAGTGGTAGAAGATACTCCAGAAATCCAAATAGAAGAGAGAGATACGGCGGACTTCGAAAGTGAAACAGAACTTCAACCGCTATCCTCCTTCCAAAGTCCCTTTCCGCTCACCAAAGAAGTTGTCTCAGCCCTTCTCGAACATAATCTTTGCATAAGGGCAATCTCCAAAGAAGCAAAAGCTCAGAAAAAAGGCGGAAGTCAGAAGAAGTTGTCTCGGGAGCTTAAAGCGCTCATCAGCACCTGGGAGAAGGAAGCTGTGTGCAGTAGGGAGATATTTAATAGGGGCTCCACGAGTTATCCATGTTAGTTCTTTCCTGGAATGTTAGAGGGCTTAATGCGAGGCCCAAGAGAGAGGTTGTGAAAGACTTGATAGTTAAGTTTAGTCCGGACGTAGTTATTCTGCAGGAGTCGAAAGTCAGTGATGTAGATAGAAAGTTCATTAAATCAGTTTGGAGTAGCCGCAATGTTGGTTGGGTCTGTCTCAATGCTGTTGGTGTGTCTGGTGGGATCCTAATGATGTGGAAAGAAAATACGATGGCCATCTCGGAGTCCATTTTTGGACGGTTTTCCATCTCCATTTTGTGTCGATCTAACACAGGGTTTTCAGGGTGGATCTCAGGGATTTATGGCCTGGCGTCCTATAAAAGGAGAGATCTTTTCTGGCAGGAATTTACTAGCCTTTATGGTCTTTGCTGTGATTCTTGGTGTGTTGGAGGTGACTTCAACGTGGTTAGATGGATTAGTGAGAAGTCTTCAGGGGGCTCTGCCACCAGGTGTATGAGGATCTTCAACTCCCTTGTGGAAGAGATGGACGTAGTTGACATTCCACTCAGAAATGGGGTGTTCTCTTGGTCAAGATTAGGGATAAGACCTGCTGCTTCCAGAATTGATAGGTTTTTTATAACCAGAAACTGGGTTGACTACATTAGAGAAGTAAAGTTAGATAGACTGCCGCGCAACACTTCTGATCACTTCCCCATTCTTCTGAGGTTGGGCTGTCACACTTGGGGTCCCACTCCTTTCAGATTCGAAAATGCGTGGCTTGAGCATCAGACGTTCCAAAAGAAGATGGAGGTTTGGTGGGGAAGTCTGAAAAAAGAGGGATGGCTGATGTATTCTTTTATGAAGCGTCTCAGAGATTTAAAAGGGATTTTAAAAAACTGGAACAAAGAATCCTTTGGGGACATTTTCTCACAGAAGAAGACTTATGTTGATAGAATTGCGGCCCTGGATTCCAAGGAAGATGGGGAACCCCTCTCTGTCCTTGAGGTAAATGAGAGAGAGAGCCTTAAGAAAAATCTTCTAGACCTTATAGTTATGGAGCAGAGGTTGTGGTTGCAAAAGTGCAAATTGCAGTGGTTGAGAGAAGGAGATGAAAACTCTACTTTTTTCCATAGATGGGCTTCCGCTAGAAAGACTAGAAATTTGATCTCCTCTATTGAAAACAGCAGTGGGACAATCTTAGTAGATGAAGCTGAGATAGTTGATGAGATTCTTAACTTTTATTCTAATATGTATAGTCAAAACACTCCTCAACCTTATTTCTTTGAGAATGTCAGCTGGAAATCCCTCAATCACCATTATTCTGCAGAGTTGGAAAAGCCTTTTTCGGAAAAGGAAATTCATCAAGCAGTATTTGAATTGGGAAATCTCAAATCTCCTGGGCCGGATGGGATGACTGGAGAATTCTACAAAAAATCTTGGAACATCCTCAAGCCCGATATTCTGGGAGTGTTCCATGATTTTTTTAGAAAAGGTATTGTAAACAGATGCGGCAACGAAACGTATATCTGCTTAATCCCAAAGAAGGAAGATTCAGTGAGAGTTGGGGATTTCAGGCCTATTAGCTTGACAACCTTTCTTTACAAAATTATCTCGAAGGTCTTAGCTAACAGATTGAGAAAGGTTTTACCTTTGATTATAAATGATACCCAGATGGCCTTTGTGGAGGGTAGACAGATCCTGGATGCGATTCTGATTGCGTCTGAAGCTGTGGATGAAAGACGTGCCAGCGGTAAAAAGGGGGTCCTATTGAAACTAGATTTAGAAAAAGCGTACGACAAAGTTAACTGGTCTTTTCTTGACACGACCCTTAAATTCAAAGGCTTCGGTCGAAGATGGAGGAAGTGGATTTGGGGATGCTTGTCGTCTACAAATTTTTCGGTTTTGATTAATGGCAGGCCGAGAGGGAAAGTGAAGGCTGAGAGGGGTATCCGCCAAGGGGATCCGCTGGCCCCTTTTCTTTTTACTATTGTTGGTGATGCCCTAGGAACCTAGTTCATTTTTGCGTTGAGCGGAATTCTTTAAGAGGCTGCGTGTTGGGTAATCCAGAAGTTAGTATTTCCCATGTTCAGTATGCTGATGATACCTTACTTTTTGTTGATTGGGAGTTAGAAAATGTAGAGGCCTGGTGGTTACTGATTAACATTTTTCTCACAGGGGCAGGGTTATCTTTAAATGTGGGCAAAACGCCGATTATTGGTAATTAATGTGGAGCCTGCCGAAATAAGTTCATTTGTTTCAAAGGTTGGGTGCAAGGTGGAACATCTCCCCTTCGCTTACCTTGGCATCTTGGTTGGAGGTGGCCGTAGGTGCAAGCAAGCTTGGAATCTCTTAGAAGACAAATTCAATCATAAAATTGATAAATGGAGAGCGTTTGCTTTATCCAAGGGTGGGAGACTTACACTTGCTCAAGTCGTGTTGTCTAGCATTCTTGGATACACCTTTTCCCTTATACAAGCTCCAATTGCTTCCGTTCGGCGGCTGGAAAAGAAGATGAGGGACTTTGTTTGGAGTGGAGGGAACTGTAAGTCTATTGCACATTTGGTGAAATAGCAGCATACTTCTTCTCCCATCTGCTTTGGTGGATTAGGATTTGGGTCCCTAAAACAGAAAAATGATGCCTTACTTATGAAATGGATGTGGAGATTTTGTGTAGAGGAAAATGCTTTATGGAGGAAGTTGATGATTGCTATTTATGGAACAGAGGAAGGGGGATGGTGTACCAAATTACCGAAGAAAGGCAGATCGAATAGAATGTGGGCAAGGATATTGAAGCATAGAGATTCCTTTTTAAAGTGGGTGAATTTTATTGCTGGGGATGGGAGCCGTTTAAAATTCTGGACAGAAGAATGGTGTGGCAGCCCTTGTTTATCAAATAGATTTCCGGAGATTTTTGCGTTGTCTCTAAACAAGGAGATGACGGTTGCAGATAGTTGGTGTTCTTTTTCTAAATCCTGGAATCTAAGGCTGAGGAGAAATGTCAACGATAATGAGTTCATCGAGGTGGTGTCTATCCTGGAGTTGCTGCACTCTTGGATCCCGAGGGGAGGGAAAGATAGCATCAGCTGGAAGTTGAATGGGAGTGGAACTTTCACGACTAAATCGATTTTTCTGTCCTTTACTAGGAAAATCCCCCCAATTGCCTCTCCTCTTGTGCGTTATATT
>JBBPDJ010000019.1:8408990-8460485 GCA_037974625.1 Cucumis cinereus | reverse complement strand
ACTATAGGTTATATGAGAGATATTCATTTAAATATGATTTAAATAAAATATTAATTAAATATGATTTAATTAATTAAATTAAATTAAATTAATTAATTTGTTAATTTAATTTAATTTTAGTTTAATTAAAATTAAATTAAAATTAAATAACTCCCATTGGGAGTTATTTTTTGGCAAACGTGGGATGCTCCAACGTTTTCCCAGTTTCTCTCTAATTTCCCATTCTTCATCCTGAAGAATGGGAAGAGCGTTCTGCGTAAGTGTAACCTAGGTTTTGCAGAGAGTTTGCAGAAGAAGAAAAAAAAGGGTCTCTCGACTATTCTCCAAAAATTCCAAGAAAAATTCAAATTGGTTCCCACAAGCCAAAACCCTAATTACCCAGAGGATAGGAGAGATTCCAATTGGTGGTGGCGACAATAAGAAGTTTTGTAGATTTCTGAGACGGCATCAAAAGTGAGTTTTTTTTCTTTTCTGTAATTTTATCTAAAAAACATGCTTAACCTATTTATTAAAGTAAATAGTTACTGCATTTTTTTTTAATGTATGGTATTTTATTTTTCTCAAAATAAAATTGAGAATGATTTTGTGTTTATTCCGCTGCAATGAGTTTTTATCCCATCAGATTGATAAGTTGGCTAAGATTTATGTGGAAAGGATTATGAGTCACTATGGAGCTCCAATATCATTAATGTTCGATAGAGATCCAAGGTTTACTTATAAACTTCATTTTAGTAAGGCTTTCACCCTTAGACAGATGGTTAGAAAGAAAGGATCATTCAGACACTAGAGGATATGTTGAGTGCTTCGGTGTGACAGTTTCAAAGAAGTTTAGAAACTCATTTACCAAGGATGGAGTTTGCATAGAATAACAACTACCATTCCAGTATTGAAATGGCACCCTATGAGGCTTTATATGGATAGCTATGCATAACTCTAATAGGACCAGAATTGGTTTGGGTCACCTCAGAAAGTGTCAAGCTCAATTTGAGAGTGGCACGTGATCGACAGAAGAGTTATGCGGATGAAAGACGGTGAGACTTAGAATTTGAAGTGGGGGATCAAGCCTTTCTTAAGTTGTCGTCTTGGAAATGTGTCCTATGTTTTGGTAGAAAAGAAAAATTAGGTCCAAGTTATATTGGGTTGTACCAGATTGTGGAATGAGTTGGTCCTATTGCTTATAGATTGGATTTGTCTTTAGAATTATCTAGAAAACATGATGTGTTCCACATATCGATGCTAAGGTAGTATATTAATGATCCATCTTATTTATTACAAGCTCAACCAGTAGAGTTGAAAGAAAATTTATCTTATGAAGAAGAACTTGTACATATCCTATACAACAAGGAACAATTTCTGAGAAATAAAACCATTCCACGAGGTGAAATAGGCCACTTCGAAAATAGAGGATCAAATGAGAAGCAAGCAAGTATGTGACATTATTTGTGTAGGACTACCAAATTTCGAGGAAGAAATTTTTCTCTCTGGTAGGTGATTTGTAAACCCTAGAAATTGTTTTGAACTATTTGTATGTTATACAATAAGGAACATGTCTTGAGGTTATTGTTCATGTTATTATTGATGTTTAACACATGAGTATTAGGCTAAATAGTTAGATGGTTAAGTTGTTGAGCTTGATGAAAAGCCTAAGTACTTTAGCATGACAGAAATAAGCTAAGAAGAAGAAAAAAAATCTAAGTGTTGGAGAAAGGGGGCTCATAAGTAGCCTTAGAGAGAATTCCACACTTAATAAAATATTGTGGGTTCAAGGCTAGACATTGTAATGCATATGCGTTAAATTGAGAGTAACGAACATAATCGAGCTTGTAAAGAACATTCAAAGATGAAGTAGACATTCTAAAAAAAATTAAAGTCAATAGTCAACAGTTAAGGTTAACAAAAAGTAACATTTTGGAAAATAGTAATTTTTTAAATTGTGAGATATTTTTGGTAACTTTCATGGAATTATTTAGGATATAATGGTCCTTTCATTATTATGTAAATATTATTATTTTTTAATAAAAGAAGATAAAAAATATTATCGAGAAGGAGAACCCGAAAAAAAAAAGAAGAAAGAAGCAGAAAGAAGACAAAGAGAAAGAAAGTTTTATTTCGTTAGGGCAGTCTTTGAAAATTCAAAGATCATCAAAATAATAGGTTGAACAACGTGTAGATTTTGATGGATTTTGAGCTGTATAAAAAGAATTAGAAGCTGGAATTTTGAGGTTAGTAAGATAACAAGTTTATTAACATTTTTTGTGGACGATGATTGTGCTAATTATGAAAGGCAGTTGATATGTAACATCCCAAAAATTTGGGATAATTTTAGTTTAATTATCTTAAAATAATAGGTTGGATTTATTTTGAGATCTAATTTGTTTTGGGATGTTAATTATTTTGATTAAGAGATTATATATATATATATATATATAATTAATTAATTTGGTTAAAAGATAATTGGAAAAAGAGAAGATCAAATTTGATGTGGAAAAAAATATTTGATTTGGTGGAAATTTGGAAAAACTAATAATAATAATAATAAAAGATTATTATTATTTATTAATAAATAATAATATTATTATTTATATATTACTATTATTATTTATTAATTTAGGGTTGCGTTGGAATGTGTGAGTTAAAATAAAATTTACTTTTCCTTCTCCTTCTTTTTATCTCACGCTGCCGCCTCTTTCTGTCGGATTCCGACGCACACTTTTGGCTAGCCACAAAGTCTCCTCACGCCGGTTAGCCGTCGCATCTCAATCCTTATCCGTCGTCGTCGTGCCATTGTGTCGGCGTTGTCGCCGGTTGTTTGTGGGTAAACTTTATTTGTTTCATTTTGGATTTTTTGGATACCCAATAAAGTTAAATTGAGAATTAATTTGGAAATTATTCTTGGTTAATTGATGGTTGTTTTGGAGCTATTGTTAGAATTAACTCGTAGAGTTTCAACTACGAATTAATTGAAGCGTCGATAACAAATCGATAAGATTAAAGAACTATTTTGAAGGGTAAATTTGATTAATAATTTTTGTGAAATTTTTTTAATTAAATTGTTATGTATAAATTTGACTTGGAGCTTCATTCAAAAATTAATTCGTAAAATTTTTCCTACGAATTGAATTGGAGTTTTCGTCGACCAATTGGTAAGTTTAAAATATTTATCGAAGGATTAAAGTTAAAACTAATTAATAATTTTATGAAAAAATTATTAATTAAATGTTTTATGTTTAGGATCAATTTGAGGGAAAAACTCAAGCAAAAGTATTACTGACACTTTGAGGTAAGGGACTTACTACTGGTTCCTCGACAAGGATATTTATGTGACAGTAAGATTATTTATGCAACATCTAGGTTGCTTGATTATGTGATAAATGTATTGACTGATTAGGTTATGAGTTTAAGTTATTTTAATTAATAATTTTGATGCAAAATTATTAATTAAAATTGAATGAGTAAGGGATACTTTACCAAATCCATGCTTTACGTGTATAAGGTGTGAAAGATGGTTTGGATCGCATGTACGCCTTGTGCAATGTCTACTGTCATTGATCTGTTTATTGTGGTTATGTTTTAAGGATGTTATAGGACACCTTATATATAACACTTTATGTCATGGTTGGGATATTGGTTATGTGACAGCTGGATTCTTTGGTTATATTGTGGTATGATGATTGGGTATTTGTATGATTAACTGTGTGATGTTTATGCATGCCCTTTCATACTATGTGGAATATGTAAAACAGGATAACTGTACCATGTGGAGTGAAGTTATGTTTGTGACTGTTTTACTTTTTAATTGTGATTTTTGTTGGATTATGATGTCTGTTAACTTTATCTAATAACTTTGTGTACTTTTTGGTGGGATGGATTGATAAGCCTGTGTGGCGTATGTCACGAGGATCGGTTAACAAGCCTGTGTAGCATATTGTTCCGACAGGATCGATCAACTAGCCTGTGTGGCGTATTGTTCCGACAGAGTCGATTAACAAGCCTGTGTGGCGTATTGTTCCAACATGATTGCTTTTGCATGAGGTTGGTTAATAATTTTGTGTGACTTATTGTTCCGACAGGTCGAATTAACAAGCCTGTGTGGCATATTGTTCCGACAGGTCGGGTTAACAAGCCTGTGTGACGTATTGTTCCGACATGACTGCTTTTTCATGTGGTCCCACTAGTTTGCTAGGACGACCTTGGCATTGGGTTGTATGGACGTTCCTACCAAACCATTTGACTGTTTGTCGTATAGTACAAGTTAATAGAGAGAGTTAATGGTCACCTAGTGGACTCGATGATATGCTTATGTTGAACTGTCTGTTAGTGATGGTTATGTGAGTAGTTAACTGAATGGATTGGTTAACTGTTACTAGTGATTATGTGGTGAGTTAACTAAACGATTTAGTTAACTGCTAATCATGGTTATGGGTTGAGGTTGACTAAATGGACTAACTTTCGAGTTAGCTGTTGGTGATGCGTTATCTATGTTGAGATGAACTAAATGGCTATGTGATGATTTGTTAGGCGAATTGTTACAGAAAAACCAATGAGGTTGTGTGGTGATATGTCTTTATGGTTTGCTATGGAAAAACCATAAAACGGGATTTAAAGGTGTGAGGTGTTTATGGTTCTCATTTTTCAATTAAACTTCATATGTGTGCTTATGAATGTTTTGGACTGAGATTGCATGTATTGGGACTATTGTAGCTGTTAACTTTATCTATTAGTCATGTTGTACTCGGTATGTGGGATGATAGCTGCTTTTGCATGTGGTGCCACAGGTTTTCTAGGACGACCCTGGCATCGGATTGTATGGGCGATTCTACCAAACCATTTGACCGTGTGTCGTTGAGTATAGTTTAATAGTAAATTAACAGTTAACCTACGAGCCTAGTGAGCCCGATACAGACAAGAAGAACTAGTGACCATGTGTTTGGGGACTGTTTTGACAAATGCTTCCGCTGTGTTGTTGTTGTTACGAGTGACAAATGCTTCCGCTATATTTTTGTCAAGTTTATGAGTTTTTATTTAAGTAACGACCTCGGGTTAAGGTTCAAATTTCGGGACGTTACATGATAAAGTGAGCTCTAACCTATTGATTAATTAATTTGGATGTAGTTAAATATTTTTGTAGAAGAAATTTGAATTGTTTGGGACTGGATTGTATGAAATCGAAGCTTAAAAATCTTAAGTAAAACTACCGAAAAACAAGGCAAGTGCAGAAATTTAGTGAGTGAAAAAACAAGAAGATGTGTGAAATCTTTTATCTCTCATTAAAAGTCTATTTTTGAAATTAAGAGTTGTTAAAGTAAATTGGAGTTATACTCTCAAAAATTAAAGGAAGCTCTAAGCTACTCTAAGTTGAACAATAAACAATAGAAGAACTTTGGAAGACATAAGATTTGTTCTTGAATTTACTTGAATTATTTTCATATGTTTAGGTCGAGAGGAGATTTGAAAAGTCTACAACCCGGTGGGAACTACACAAACCACAAGATTTAGCAAATAAAATCCAACAAAAAGGGTAATAGAGTATTACCACTACAAAAAATGTGGTCTTTAGAGACGAAGCAAAAACGTCACTGATGCTTCTATTTTGTCATAGATTAACTTTAGCGGCAAAAAAATAATCGATGCATGGAACGTCAGTGAATCCTAGTCGCTGAAGATCTTTTGCAACGAATTTTAATAATTGTCGCACATTGCGACACAATTATACATTCATTGCTTCTTGCCACTAATGTAAAATCGTCGTAGTTCTATGTCCACGGGGCGGGACAGGGGCGGGGATGTCATTCTCCGTCCCCATCCCCGCTTCCCATTTCATTATCCATCCTTTTAAATTTTTCATGGGGATTCGACTTGGAGATTCTCCACGGGGAATTCGCGGGGATCGGGTTCCCCACCGGAGATTATTTCTTGTTATTTTTTATTTATTTATTCCTTTTGGAAAAAACCAATCAATTTAAATTATTAATGTAAGAAATTTATTTCAATAATTAAATTTATTACTAAATTGTTTATTATGGTAAGTAGGGGTGTGCACGGTTCAGTTTGGTCCGGTTTTGGGCCGAACGAAGGATTTAATCGAATCTCTCGGTTTACCTACACATTGAACCGTTGAAAATCGAGTTTTATCGATTTTGGTTGTTGAACTGAACTAATTTTCTTCAATTTAGATTGGTTCGGTTCAGTTCAAACCGTTTACAAAAATGAAAAAAAAAATCAAATCCTGCCTCCTGCATTGTTTTTCCTTAGTTCCATCTTCCATCTTATGGAGCTTGAAGTGTGGGACCGAGGAGAAGAGATGGAGTTGGAAGCATAAAAGATGGAGTAGAACCGTGCGACCGACAAAGAGAAACAAAAATAAAGAATGGAGATCGGAGATGGAGTCGGAAGCGTGCATCGACATGCTTGGAATGGACAAGCAAGGATGGTCACCTGAAAGTTTAAGTGAAGAAAGGGTCTCGAAGATGGTCACCGGCGACTTGGAATCTAGAGGGCGGTTGAGGGTGAGCATGAGATTGGTAGGTTGTAAATTAGAGTTTTTTTTTGTTTTAATTTATCATTCTTAAGTTGGATCTGGGCCTAGATAAAAAAATAATAACAAAAGGTTTTGGACAGAGCTTTTTGTGAATTAGTATATATATTTTTATTAATATAAATATTGAGATAATTAATATAATAGGTTACGATTCGATTCGATTTTTCACGATTTTTTAAGGTGGTGAACCGAAAACCGAATCAAACCTCTCGGTTTTGTTCCTTAGAGAATTGATGGTTCCATATTTTTTAATAAAACCCAACCAAACCAATTGATTTGGTTCTGTTTGGTCCGATTCGTCGGTTTTTCTCGGTGTTTGCACACCCCTAATGATATGTTTTATATGATAATTGAATTTAAAGATAAATTAGTCAAGTTTTGGCCTAAAAAACTAACTTTTTAGTAAAAAAAAGTAAACATAAATCAAATTGTTAACATATATAATCTATATTTAAATATTGAATTTAAACATATTTATTGTTTTGGCCAACAAACAATTAAACTTGAAATTTAAATGTATTATTTATATAATCATAATAACATAACATTACCTATTATACTAAATAATAAATAAACTATAATTGGGGCTGAGATGGGAAACGGGGCAGGGATGGGGTCGAGTCGGAGTCAGGGAATGCATTTTCCATCCGCGTCCCCATTTAGCTCACGGAAAAGATTTTTCCCCCACTCCCTCCCCCATTCCTCGCCTAATCGGAGAATCTCCATCTCGTTTGGAGTAGGTCCCCGTGGGGTCCCATCTCCATGGGAAAATTGGACATCTCTAGTCGCAGTTTACAACACAGTGAATGAAAGTCGTATACAACATAGGGTTTCAAGTTTAAGGGGAACTCTTAACCCAACATTAGGAGTAAGCTATTTTAGAGCCTATACTGTTGTTGGTGAAGTTTTTTTCATCAAGTACACTGTCTCCAGACGTAAGTTTGGTTGAATCGAACTAAGTTACGAATTTTTCATGTTTATATTTTTATTATCTTTGCACCTTGATTTATTGTCTACGTTACTTCTGGTATTGTATCTAACTCGTGTAGTCCTGTGTTGGATTTACACATGTTTCACAATTATTAATTATTTCATAGGTTTTATTCATACAACCCCTAATATTTAAGAGTATAAAATTGAGTTTTTTTTAGAGAAACAAAATGGTGATGTTTAAGTTGTTTAAGATCAAATGATAAGTTTAGTCCTCAACTTAACTTTGAGACATGTATCTAATAAATATTCAAAATTTAAGATTTCTTAATAAGTTACACAACTTTAAAAGTATTTAACAAATCCGACCTATCTAAGCATGTCTTATATGCATTAGCTAGTGATCTATAAACACACAAATTAAAAAACGAAAGACGATATTCAATAATTTTTAGGTTTAGGGATAGACAAGGCTGAAAGCTTACAAATTATTAAACATATAGTAAACTTTAAGCATATGTATGGAACAACTTATATTTAAACTTTTTTAATTAAAATAAACTTGAACAGTTAAAAGTAGTTGATTTACCAAACAATCACCTTCATCTTTACTAAATAATAAAAATATGACTTACCTCTCAATAAGGTTGAAGGTTTAAGTTCCTTTACTCGAATCCAAACCTATATACATATATATTTCTAATCTAACATTGTTCTTTCCAATACTATATATCAACTAACAGAATAACACACATAGCTTACACTTGAGGTTTCAACTAAAACTACAACAAAACAAATTGACTCCTCCAAAACGACGTCCTTGGATTCAAAATCTATATCAAACAGTCCCTATCCCAGAAGAATTATGGTCCTCCGGAGAACTAGCATCAGCAGGCTCAATTCTCCTCATCATAAACCCAGAAGGCTTCTCTGATAAATCTTCTTCATCATTATATACATAAGCAAATCCCCCATGTCTCGTTAAATCCATCCCTGCCATCTCATCCTCCCTTGATATTCTCAACAGTTTCCCTTTCATCAACCCATAAAACAACCCTCCCATTGTCAAAGACACCCACCCAAATATCGCTAAAATTTCCACCACTTGTGCTGCCAATAGCCTCCCTCCCCCGCCCATCAGCAATCCGTAAGGCCGCCCGACTTGATATACCTCGCCGACGTATTTCTTTGTCGCAAATAGTCCTGTGAATATCAAACCCCATGCCCCGCACCCGCCATGCAATTGTGCTGCTTCTAATGGGTCGTCGTAGCTCAGCCTCTCGGCTAGCTTGTTTAACCCAATTAACACCCAAGATGCTACGAAACCACATATCACTGCTGCCCATGGCTCCACAACAGCGCAACCGGATGTGATGGCAGCGAACCCGCCTAATAGGCCGTTGCACACGTCGATTACGTTCCAATGGCCGACTAAGAGACGTTTTGCAAAGAGGGTTGTTAAGGCAGCTGTGCATCCAGCTAGTGTTGTGGTGACTCCAGTTCGACCTATGGCGCTCCATTGGCCATAGTAAGGACGACCATCGTTGTAGGATTTGGAGATTGTTAGAAATGAACCGGGGTTGAATCCGTACCAGCCGAACCAAAGGAGGAAGGAGCCGAGGACTACGAGTGATGCGCTGTGGCCACGAAGAGCCACAGATCGACCAGATCGATCAAATCGACCGATTCTTGGGCCTTCGATTAAAGCTCCCCAGAGACCGGCTACACCACCAACCATGTGGACCACACCGGACCCAGCAAAGTCGATTGCACCTGAGTTGAATAGGAGGTTGTTGGGACGGGTTGGGCTGGCCCACCCGTCAGCAGACCAAAACCAATGGGAGACTATAGGGTAGATGAAGCCAGTAAGAACAGTGGAATAGATGAGATAGGCGACAAATTGAGTTCGCTCAGCTATGGAACCACTGGTGATACCTGTTAAGAATTAGAACATTGCTATTTATTACAACAAATTTATGATAGTATGTTAATTTAAGTATTTGGGCTTCTCACTCATTTGATTATTGTACACTTTCTTCCTTAAGGTTTAAGGTTTAATTCTCTATCCTACATTTTTTTAAAAAGAAAAAAAACTTTTGAATTTAACAACAATTTTTTTTTTTACTTCACTTATAGCCACACAAAAATGCGATTAATGAGCATACTCAATGAAAATTTAAGAAGAATTAATAAAAAACGAGTTGGTTGAAACAATTTAAGAGTGAATCGAGTCTTTAACAAAATTATTATTTTTTTAACAAAAAAAAATATTGAAATTGCATTTGTTGAGGAGACATCCTAATCAATAGACGTATCCGAAATCTATTAGATTAAAAAAAAAAAAAATCGACTAGTTTTTGCCGAAATTCATAATTTCTTTTTCTATACTCCGCTTATTATAAACCCCAACAAAATTCGAATAGTGAACATAAAATAAAACATTAATTATTCAATCTATTGACAGCCACACAAGCTTTGAAGGTGAAAAAGTACAAATAAAACATCACTTCAGAGTAACCAACAAAAAATTTTGAACCAATATCATTTTCTTTTAGCTCCAATTAATATTGATAATAAGAAATTTATGCAAGAAGAAATTTAACTGTATAATTAATGTATACCTGCAGCAGCAATAGCAAAGGCCCATTGATACAGAAAAAAGCTATAATCAGTAGAGGGGTTAGGGACACTGGAGAGGTCAAAAAAATGGCGGCCGATGAAGGAGTTGGAAGGGGCACCAAAGGCAAAGGCGAAACCGAAGAGGTAGTAGGAGAGGCCACCGGCAGCGGCGTCGAGGACATTGGTGAGCATGATGTTCATGGTGTTTTTGGCACGGACGGAGCCAGCACAAAGCATGGCAAAGCCAAGCTGCATGGCAAAGACGAGGTAGGCAGAGAAGAGAAGGTAGGTGTTGTCGACGGCATAGGTGGTAGAGCTGAAAGTGGTGGCTATGGTGGTGAATCTCGAGCATAGAAACTCGGCTAGTGCGGTGGAGTTCCCAGTGGCTGAAGAGCCGAGAAGGGGAATCAAATTGGAAGGTTGGCAAGAAAGAGTGGCCATGGTGAGAGCTTTAGAAAAAGTGTGTATGTGTGAATGTTTGGTTGAGCTTTATAGAAGGAATGTCAATCTCTCTCACATGGAAGTACTTCCAATTGAAAAAAATAAAAAAAATAATAATAAAGAAAGAAAGAAAAAATATATATTTTTCTTTTTAAAAAAAATATGAGGTACCAAATATTAGCTTCGAGGTTGATATTGTGTGCATTTTAGTTGAAAAAGGCTTATGAGACATAAAAATTTGAACTTCTTATTTTTAACTTTATGTTATTACATGAAAACGTTTAACAAATGATCTTTTAAATCTTGTCATTTGAAATTTGAGAATTTATTAGAAATTAATTATTTTGTTTGAAAAAAAATTCAAATGAATGTATTTAAAATTTTATTTTTGATGATAACAGACAAAAACAAAAAGTTAATAATATATTACAATAGAATTTTAACTATGAGGTGTTAATTTATTTTAACAAGAGCTTTTACAATAGGATTTTAGCTCAATGTACGCATCTATAACGCTCGAGTTTTTAACCTCAACCCGAGGTTATTACTTGGAACAAAAACAAGAATTTAAAACTCATTAGAATTTTAAAACTGTTTTATTAAAGAAAAAAAAAACATTAAAATCATCTTTATGCGGAGACCCATTAAAATAATTATTGAAGCAATGTAAAAAAAAAAAAAAATTGATGTTCGGGCCCTTAGTAAGATATGCGATTTGCAAAAGCTAAAGTAAACATGAGCATGGTCATGGATTCCTCTTGTCTTTCGCCAGCTTCCTCTTTCTTTTGCTTGAAAAACAAAACACAGAAAGGATGAGTATATAAAAAGACCCGGAACTCACTATTGGCCCTATTTCACACAGTATAATGGTCCACTAAGGAAGCCCAAACTAGCCAAAACGCAAGGGTCAACCTAGGGAACCTGTGGGAACACATGCAAAAATAGGCTAGTGTATCATCGGGTTGTGTGCCACATAGTGGCGAATCCGTCCCACCATAGAGTACAATGAATGGCCTATAGACAGAAACAATACCTAACTTAGCCCATTAGACAACACTAACCAGTAGACATGCTTTTAAGTTTCACACAGTCATAAAGCATCATACTACACGTACGAGTCATTATGCACAATAATAGTTATACCATATGTTACAAAGTCCACACAACATGAATAATCTAGGTAACGTCGTGCTAGTTATTATGCACAATAATAACTATAGCATAGATTACAAAGTCTATACAACATGTATAACCTAGGTAACATCGTGTCAGTCATTATGCACAATAATAACTATACCATAGGTTACAAAGTCCACACAACATACATAACCTAGGTAGCATCATGCCAGTCGTTTTGCATAATAATGACTATACCATGCATTACAAAATCCACACAGCATATATAACCTAGGTATCATTGTGTCAATTATTATGCATAATAATAATAATTATAGCATACGTTACAAAGTCCACACAATATATATAACATGGTATCATTGTGTCAGTCGATATCCTACAATACAATTCAATTATGCAATCCCAAAAGTATTCATACACAACAATATTTTCCCCAAAGGTATTACACACATCTGTACAATCTCAACTGTATCCGCACACGACCAAATATTTTGAAAGGTATCCCATGTCACATAAGAGTAACACACAGTTACGACATCAACTTAAACATTCATGCACCACAGAGTGCTAACGCGCAAGACGGTAGGGAACCTCTTACCTCAAATAAAAAATCTCACAGCTAAGCAAACAACATATGACCTCCGATCGAACCTAGACGTCCGACGTTACAACCACATTCCTTTAACCTGCCTTACAATTTTTCCAAGACATAATAGCACTTAAAATAGGTTTTTCCCATAATGACCTGTCCTAACGGATCGTCACATAACCCTTCAGTCCATCTCAACATCGTTATCTCCCCCACAACCGCAAACTCATGAGTTAATCCGTTCGGTTAACTCAACACATAACCAATACTAACAGTTAACTCATCTATTCTCATTCCATATTTGTCATGCTTTACGGTTTTTCCATACAAACAATAAAAGTAAAACAAGCAACAATTCAAAGGTTAATTCAGTCACACTAGCAATACCACCCAACTTAGCTTACCACGTAAGACGTAACCATTTGCTTATCTCATAGACCATACATCAATACCACACACCTTGACATATCACATAAGTCATAACTGACACCTTAGCACATAAGTCCTAAACAGTCAGTTTATCACATAAAATATACCATGGAGTCCACTAAGTAACTGTTAACGCCTTATTAGATCTACACCTCATGCCACACAGTCTAATGACTCAGTAGGAACACCCATATCAACCCAATGTAAGGGTCGCCCTAGCAAATCTGTGGTCCCACATAGAAGGTGGGATATGGCTAATACTAGAGTTATTACACTATCAAAATCCTAATCATCATATCCGTCTAACACATGCATAACAGTAACATACACCATTCCACACGCATTGCATACTGGTCATGTTTACAGTTTTTCATAACATCCATAAAACGTAACAAGCGATATCCCACAGATCGATACAACAAACAGACCATAATCAACATAATACTCCATACTCAACCAACTCAAAACATATGACGTGAATATGAACCTCCCAGTCAAATAATTCACAAGATGTCATTCCAGCACACAACCAGTCAAATTACCAATAACCTTACATTACCTACATTAGTGAGTCCAGTAGGAGTATCTCTTACCTCAAAATGCTGAAAAATCTTGGCTTGACAACAATTCCTCAAATTGATCCTATACATAAACACTTGATTAAAAAATATGTCCACAAAATTATTAACCGTTTTTAGCCTTTAACTATTCGATAAAGATTTAGTCTTACCAAAATATCATCGACAACGCAAAATAATTTGTAGAAAACTACGAATTAAATCCAATAATGAAGCTCCAAAATTATCCTTAAAAATCGCAAGAAAACTTTTTGTTAAATTCCAAAAATAAATTCTTAATTTATTATTTATTGGGCATCCAAAACCCACTTTAAGATAGTACCCATCGACTTTGCCAACCAAAACTCACCCAACAACCGACGGCAGCGCGAACAAGCTACTGGACGGTGCAACAGGGAGGAGGCACGACGGACTCTCAAACAGGCAGTAATGCGACGTAGAAACAAATCGACTTGGCTTGGGTACACAATGGCACCGTGCGGCATACAGGGGTTGGGGCACGCGGTGGCGACAGCAAAGGTGCAGGCGACGAACGAAGATCTGGCGTAGCCATGACGTCGAAAAATACCACACGATGCGACGCACGTGCAAACAGCGTGGCTATGTAGATTTGCGACGGCGTCTGGAGGAGATCAACGGCTTGGTGGCGCGAACAGGGGAGGGCTAATGGTGCACGGATCTGACGCAGATCTTGTGTCGCGCGGAGAAGACACGCACGACGCGGACGTCGTCGGAGTGTGAGGCGGATGGCGTCGTCGGCTCGTCGTCAGAGGGAGGTAGATCTGATGCGGATCTTACACGACGCAAAGAAGACACGCGCGGCTCACGGCGTCAATGGAGTGGAGGGCAGTCGAATCTGAGTGGCTCTTCATAGCGTCGATGGCTAATGGACGCGTGCGGCGGAAAGGCAGGTGCGACGAGGGCAAGGGGACATGCATGAAGGGGAAGGGAAAAGAAAGAGAAAGAGGAAGAAGGAAAGAGAAAGAGACCGAAGAAGAAGAAAGAGAAAGACAAAAAGGGAAAAAAAAAAGAAAAAGGAAAATTATAATAATAGTAATGATAATAATGATATTAATATTATTATAATTTTTTTTCCAATTTCCCTCTCTAAACACCAATAAATTCAACTAAACCCCAAATAAAAGAGTAGAAAAAAAAAAAAAGAGTGTCCAAACAAGAATTTACCTTTAATTTGGGCTCGTTACAGTATCTGAAGACCAAGATGTCTCAAATTCAAATCTATCCACCCTCAATTTGTACTTTTAAATCATATAAGTGAAATCCAACCATTTTAGTAAGAAAATTTCTTTTAAAGTAAAAATGACGTTTGAAATAAATTTCAATTTCAAAATCATTTTGTTCTTTTACTCTAACCAACCAACATGATTTATTTGAATCCGTTATGAATTTAAATTAGGCGATAAAGAAATAATACATAGCAATCATCTTTAAACTATATTCGATTTTATTTTCCATTTTTTAGGCAATACATTAACATATAATTAGAGAGATTTAATAAACAATTACAAAATCTAAAAAAATAAAAGAAAAAATGAAGAAAAAAAAAGTTGTTATCAAAAATGAGAAAATAAGCAAAAATAATAACAAACATAGCAAAATATCACTGTTTATTAGTGATACACTCTAATAAACAATGATAGAAAATTATAATCTATCATTAATAGATACTTATAGATACTGATAGAATTTTATCAGTATCTATCGCTTTTTATTGTTGGAAAACAGTGATATTGTGTTATATTTGTAAATATTTTGCGCAGGTTTATCATTTAATCAATTATCGATAAAAAAGAACAACAAACTAATTAATTAAATACCTAGATTTTAAAGTTGTGTTTATTTTGTTCCTATATTTTAAAAATTGGCATTTTCAAATATAACAAAATAGATCAAAATATTTATAAAATATAGCAAAATTTCATATCTATATTTGTGATAGACATTTATAGTCTTCTATCAGTATCTATCAATGATAATATACACGTGTGTATTATTGATAAAATCTAAGATTTTGTCATATTTTGTAAACATTTTCAACAGTTTTGCCTTTTACAATTATTTTCCCAATCAAAAAAGTATTTTTTTTAATTATCAAAATGGCTAAACTTACGTGTTTAATTTGTGTTGATAATCCACTTCTTTTACTAATTTAGTTGAAAAGGTTTCTATTTCATCTCTTAAATATCAAATTTGTTTCTAAATATTTTATAATCAAATTTATAATTATTATTTTTCATTTATCATTGACTTATTGCCTATGTCGCTTCAAGCGCTTACCTAATGTAAATACCTACAACAACAAATGTTTAAAAGTTAACTAAAATAGTATAACTATGAAAGTTTATAGCAAAACAAATTATTTTACATTTGATATTTCTAATAGTCATGTGTAAGTTCGACTGAAACATTAGGAAAAATAAATCAATTTTCATCATTAAATTTGTCAAATATTTATATCAATTTTAATCCTAAACTTTAATAAGTTTAAACAAGTGTTACAATTTTAATCTTATATTTTTAAAAATGACACAATTCTAACTTTCTGTTAAGATATATGCTCAAATATCGTTAAAAAAAAATCTCTTGTTCACTCAAACGTTTATTGTTTTTCTTAAAAAATAGTTGACAAATTTAGGATTAGAAAAAAAAATCTTTGATTTCCAAAAAATTGATCCTAAAAAAAAATCTTTTATTGTTTTTCTTCAAAAATAGTGGACAAATTAGAAAAAAAAAAAAAAAAAGTTAACATAGCATGGTGTCGAGGATAAACTTTCAATTTCCAAAAGATTGATCAATATATTCTATAACATCACACCACATAACAATTAAATAATGATTATATAAAACTCGTCATATTTATTTTTCTATGGAAATGATTTTTTTACAAATTAAAATTAAAATTAACATTTTTGTGTGGCCCTAGAAAGGAGTCCAAGTTAGGGATGCATACAACACGTAAGTTCAATTATTGGGATATGGAAGGTAGGGAGAAAATAGTCTAAAAAAACAATAACCAAGTGGAAAGAATCTTTGAATGGCTTAAAATCAGAGGTGGGCTATTAGGGTGATTTTTCTTTTTGTTCTTTTCGTAAATAAATTGCTATAGTTAACTTGTAATGTTCCAAGTTCAGGATTTGAAATTCGATTTCATCAATTAATGGCCCTCACATTCTCCTGTGTCCCATACGTCCTACAACATCCTTACTTATGTTAAATATTTCAAGGAGTAAAAGTTGTTCCCACAAACCAACACGGATCATTTCAACATGCTTTGTTCTCACTCACATGCATCTTAGAAAAAATCTTCGAAAGACACCCAACATAGAATTGCTCAAGCTCGGCACGCTAAATTTTGGAGTTTCTATGATTGAGGCATAAAAAAGGAAGGTGCACCTTGTTGGTATAAGTAGTAACTTTCAAGGTTTCATAATCCAAATTTAACAACTGACGGCCACAGTATTCCCCTGAGTCCTAGCTACGCCATCCTTTATTGGCTTGAATGCTTCAAAGAGTAAAAGTTGACCATACTTCCATGTCCTTATGATTCCTCTCATTTAGATGTGATATCTGTTCATTCATGTCTCCCTTCTAAACTCAGGTTGTTACATACTATTGAGATTTTAAAATTGTTGTTTCCTAACATACAAATATAGTAAATATTATAGCTTATCTATGGTAGTTCCTACGGAATCACTTGATTGTGTGGCACGAGGTATAGGTTTAATAGAAAGTTAATAGTTAATCTAGTCAGCCCAGTAGTGGGTCCCTTACTGGGTATTTTTATATTCACCCTTTTCATTTTTGTTTTTCAGGCATAGGTAAAGAAAAGTTGGCAAGGGACAAGAAGGACCTGTGACCATGCGATTGGGGACTATATTGACAAATGCTTCTGCTGTATTTTTGTTTATATTATGATGTGATGCTTCTGCTGTATTTCGTTAAGTTATAACGTGATAGTCACCCTTCTCAGTATGCTACGAGTTAATGTTAAACAGACTTTATGTTGAGACTTTAAGTTTTTATTCAAGAAACGACCTCCGTTTAGGTTGAGAATTCGGGTTGTTATAGAATGAGTATTATATATGCTCAGCAAGTGAGCCACTACTGGGCTCACTAGACGAACCTATTAACCTTTCTATACGAGCATTTGTTGGAACACAATCAGTGGATGTAGTTGTTGGAAATACGAAAAACGGCCTGATTAGCTACAAAACAAAAAACAGATTAGTATATAATGGGCTGAGTCGCGGATCTCGCTCTCTTTAAAACGTTTCGCGGCTATGCACAGTGTGCAAACAGTTATAATTTTGCCACGACGTCTCCAGGATAAAACAGCTTCTACTTCGATCGAAATTGCACCGAGACCGATCGAAAACTTACACTACGGTGGAAAAAATTGCTTGGGAAACGAGAACAAAGGAAGGAAAAAACGGAGAGCTTAAAAAGCGTATATATGTGAGAGGAGAAGATGAAGGTATTGAAGAATAGGATGAACATGAATGAAGAGAAGTGGGGAATTTATAATAGTGGGGAGGTGTTAGAATTAGGAAAAAAAGATTGTGAGGTTAAAACATATAAATAAATAATAAATATCGGATACGGGTGTGCGATTATCCGTGCTGACCGAGCATTATGACCGCCACCACCAGTCATCTAGGTGAGGTTAAAACATATAAATAATAATAAATAATAAATAAAGTAAAAATAAAATATATTGAAAAAGGAAAATCATTATTTTTTATTTTACACCTCACCTAGCCACGACCGTCCGACCGAACGGCGGCGACGCGCGTGTGGAAACATCATCAAACCCACACTCATCTAACTCCTCACCCCTTCTAAAACATTTGTGCCCTTAGGGCCCAACCCCAAAACTAGAGGCAAGTATGTATAAATGAGATCCCACTACCAAATATTAGCAATGTGGGATAAAAAACATTTGAGTTTTTTCTTTATAATCATTTTTTCATCAACAATCCCCCACTTGAAAAAATTTTACTAACAGCAGTCCCCTATTTGAAAAAAATATATATATATATTTTTTTTCATCGAGCAGTATCAATCCATATAAAACTATGCATAAACAAATGTGTCTGTCGACTTGAACCTTTACGTAGCGAAGAGGATTTAGAATATGATAGAGTAACTCTTGGTTTTTAACTCTATCTCTAACAATATCTTATACATTATTCAAGTGTAGTTCTAAAAGGGTCATGCTTTAAGGCCTAGCACGTATATCCCAGTTTAGTGGACGCTCTAGAGAATTTACCTAAAATTCCATAGGAAACGACCCTCACTTCCACATCCACAAAGGTGAGTCTATCAAGAGTACTCCTGTAGCTAGGTACTCCATATGATATCAAGTATAGATCTCATTAAAAACGATGTTTATCCTTTTCATTCGCTTCAGGATATCATACTAATCATAAGAATGAAACTCCTGAACATTCTAGCATGATTTTCTCCATATCACTTGTGATCAGCTTTTACCCTTTGAACTTGTTTCTTTGGATCTCCAGTCTACAAGTTGGGTTTACCTCACTCGTGATTCATTTTTCTATAGGCTTGAGTTCCATTCTTTTTGAAGTTTTAAAAACCTTCTCTCTGGCCAGTCCTTTCGTCAAAGGATCTGCCAAGGTTTCATCAGTTCGTACATGATCCACTATAACTGCATCAGTAGTGAGAAACTCTCTAACGGTACTGTGCTTACAACGTATTTGTCGTCTCTTACCGTTGTAATAACAGTTTTGAACTTTTGTGATAACTGCAGTACTATCGCAATGGATCAGTATGGCTGGTACCGATTTATCCCTTATAGGAATCTCATATAGCAAGCTACGAAGCCAGCTTGCTTCTTCACTATCTGTTGCTAGTGCTATCATCTCAGACACCATCATTGACTAGGTTAGTATAGTCTGTTTCTTAGATTTCCAAGCAACAACTCCACCTACTATATTGAATATATAGCCACTGGTAGCCTTAGAGTCATCCGAGAGGGAGTTTCAATCAGCATCACTGTAACCTTCTAGGACAGCAGAAAACTTTTGATAATGTAATCCTAGGTTTTGGGTTTTCTTTAAGTATCTCATAACTTTCTCTATAGCATTCCAACGCTCTATACTAGGTCTGCTTGTAAAATTACATAGTAATCCTACAGCGCAAGTTGTTGCTGGTCTAGTGCAATCAGCACCATATCTAAGATTGTCGATGATGCTCGCATACTATGTTTGGTTAACATTGTCACCAGTGTTCTTGAACAATTTTACACTAGGATCGTAGAAAGTGCATGCAGGTTTACTATCAAAGTAATTATACTTTTTTAGAATCTTTTCTATGTAGTGAGATTGATTCAATGAAATTCCATTTTCAGACCTTGTGATTTTTATACCTAAGATTACATTAGCTTCTCCTAAATCTTTCATGTCAAAGTTTGCACTTAACATTGATTTTACATCCTTTATGGCGTGCATGTTTGATCCAAAGATTAACATATCATCTACGTACAGGCATATAATAGTACAAAGGCTATTTTCATACTTATAGTAGATGCATTTGTCACTTTCATTAACTTTGAATTCTTTGGAAATGAGAAGATTATCAAATCTCTCATGCCATTGTTTAAGAGTTTGTTTTAATCCATAGAGAGATTTATCTAATTTACAAACTTTGTTTTCTAGACCATGAACTATGAAACCTTCAGGTTGTTCCATATAAATCTCTTCTTTTAATTTACCATTTAGGAAAGCGATTTTGACATCCATTTGATGTATTAATAGATTATTAAAGGCTGCTATAGAAATCAACACTCTAATTGAGGTGATTCTAGTCATTGGGGAGAAAGTGCCAAAGAAGTCTATGTTCTATCTTTGTCTGAAACCTTTAGCTACGAGTTTAGCTTTGTATTTGTCTACAGTTCCATCAGGATTGAGTTTCTTCATAAGAACCCATTTGCATCCTATGGCTTTGCAATCAAGAGGTAGGTCTACTAAGTGCCAAGTCCTATTTGACTCAAGAGACTCCATTTCATCGTTAATAGCTTCTTGCCATAAGTTGGCATCTACTGAAGATAGGGCTTCTGTTAGATCTTTAGGATCTTCTTCTATGTTATAGGTTTCAAAGTCCTCTCCAAAGTCTTTAAGGGTTCAGATTCTCTTGCTTTTTCGAGGCTCAGGTTCTTCTTCCTCACTTGAATTTTGAGTTCTAGCTGAAGGTAGACTACTGGAACTTGAACCCCCACTAGTTAGACTATTAGAGCTCAAGCCCCCACTAGTTCATGATTTAAAAGGAAATCTATCCTAAAAAAATTCTGCATCGTTTGATTCTATAATTACTTGGTTTACTGAATCATAGAATCTATAGGCTTTATTGTTGATTGCATATCCAATAAAGTCACTCACAGGCTCTACTAGAAAGCTTTTTTCTTTTAGGATCTGGAATTCTAACAAAGGCTAGACAACCCCAAGTTCTGAAGTAAGACACATTTGGTTTTCTATTCTTAAGGACTTTGTAGGGTGATGTTGTGTTCTTAGATTTTGGAATTCTATTAAGAACATAACACACTGTTTGAATAATTTCTCTCCACCAGTATGGTGCAGCTCCTGAATCAAGTAAAATAGCAACTACTAATTCAGATAGAGTTCTATTTTTTCTTTCGACTTTATCGTTCATTTCAGAAGAATAGGTGCTGTCTTTTCATGTATTATTCCATGTGTGTTATAAAAGTTACTAAATTCCATTTAATCATATTCAATTCCTCTATCACTAGAACTCTTTTAATTTTTCGATTAAACTTATTTTCTATTTTAGCTACGAAAAACTTAAACGCGTCAAAGACATCACTTTTATTTTTCAAAAGATAAATAAAAGTAAAATCGAAACAGTCATCAATAAAAGTTATAAAATATCTTTTACTGTTCCTAGTCAAGACCCCGTCAAATTCGCACAAATCAAAATGGATTAAATCTAAAGGCTCAGAATTCCTAATTACAAATTTATGTGAGGTCTTAGTAATTTTGGCTTGACTACAATGTTCACATTTATCAAAATCTTTTATTGATAACTTAGAAATCATGTTCAATCTACACATGTTGCTAATTATTCGTTTATAAACATGACAGAGCCTAGCATGCCAAGTATTAAAAGAAGACAACATGTAAGTAGAAGATTTTTTTTTTTTATTTGAATCAAGATTTAATTTGAACATCCTATTTGTTGCATAACCCTTCCCCACAAAGACATTGTTTTTTGTAAGAGTGAACAAATCTGCTCCTATAGTCTGAGTGAAGCCCGCCTTGTTTAGGAGATAGCTCGAGACTAGATTTTTTCTTATCTCCGAAGTGTGCAAAACTTCCTTCAGTATGACCGTTTTGTCAGAGGTGAACTTCAATTCCACTTTGTCGATTCTAGCAACTTTTGTTGTAAGGTGGTCCCCTAGAAAAAATTTTCCATTCTTAGTTTCATTATAATTTTTAAACAGACTAAGGTCATGACAAACATGGAGTGTGGCACCACTGCCTAGCCACCAACCTTCAGAACCCTCGACCACATTTATTTTTGTGATCATGGCACAAAGCTCTGCCTCAGTCAGGTTCGCCTGTGCAGGAAGACGATTCTTGTTCCTACAATTCCTTGCTAGATATTCAGGTTTATTATAACTATAGAAAATAATTTGTATCGTACTTTCGGATTGGGGTTTCTAATTCTTCTCGTTTTTCTTGTTGTTGGGACCTCTATTCTGGACTTTCATCTTGTTTCCTTTCGGCTTCAGAACAACATTGGAATTCTTTTTCGCAATAGCATTCACCCCCTCTTTCTGGTCAAGTTTTCGAGCTTCCTCCTCAATCGTCAGGCGAGTTATCAGACTCTCCAGGGAGAACTCTTTCGTCTTGTGCCTCAGGGTGTTTTTGAATTCCTTCCACAAAAGAGGTAATTTATCAATAATAACGACAACTTGAAATTGTTCATCTAGAGGCATACCTTCACTTATTATCTCGTGAGTCATCTTCTGCAATTCATGGGATTGAGCTTCTACAGGTCTATCGTCTATCATCTGGTACCACAAGTATCTACTGACTGCATACTTCTTAGAATCAGTCTCTTCGGTGTCGTATTTCTTTTGTAGAGCATCTCATACTTTTTTCGTCGTGGATTTGGTACTGTAATAATTATAAAGTTCGTCTGTCAACCCGTTTAAGATGAGATTCTTACAGATGAAGTCATTTTTCTTCCATGCTTCAAAATTACTGAGTTGCTCCTAGGTTGGATTGGTTTTAGGCACTTCTGGCTTTTCGGTGGTACATGAAGTGACAACCTTCTTGAAAGTTAAGAAGAACAACATCTTCTGTTTCCACTGTTTGAAATGTACTCCTTCAAATCGAAACGAGCGGGTAAGATCCAAGGTGATGAAATCGGCATGGTTTGAGTTGGCCATCACGTCACATACTAAATCGTCTTAAAATTGTTGGAACACAGTTGGTGGATGTAGCTGTTAAAAACGCGACAAACGGTCTGATTAGCTGCAAAACCGAATTAGATTAGTATAATGGGCTGAGTCACGGATCTCGCTCACTTTAAGACGTTTCACGGCTCTGCTCAATGTGCAAACAGTTAGAATTTTGCCACGGCGTCCCAAGGATAAAACAGTCTGTACTTCGATCAGAATTGCACCGAGACCGATCGAAAACTGACAATACGGTGGAAGAAGTTGCTCGAGAAAGGAGAACAAAGGAAGGAAAAAATGGAGAGCTTAAAAAGCGTATGTATATGAGAGGAGAAGATGAAAGTATGGAAGAATAGGATGAAAATGAATGAAAAGAATGGGGAAATTTATAGTAGTGTGGAGGTGTTAAAATAAGAAAAAAAGATTGGGCACGCCACGCACGGGTGTGCAGTTATCCATTCTGACCGGGCACGTTGATCGAGTGCTATGACCGCCACCACCGATCATCCAGTTGAGGTTAAAACAAAAAATAAAAAATAAAAATCAAATAAAGTAAAAATAAAATATATTGAAACCTCACCTCACCCACCACGCCACGCCTGGATGACACTCATATAGGTCCTCACCCCTTCCAAAACATGGGTGCCCTTAGGGCCCAAACTAAAAACTAGAGGCAAGTATATATAAATGAGATCCAACTTGCAAAAATTAGCAATGTGTGACAAAAAACATTTGAGTTTTTTCTTTATAACCATTCTTTCAGCAACAACATCAGGCACATTTTGTCTTAGTGATCTCGGAGGTACACATATAAATTATAACAGCCAAATTAGTCATAGGTGGTGATCCCATAGGGACATTGTGGCACACAACTGGATGTACTTATCAAGATAACAAAGGTAACCAACACCATCAATCCAATATTTTGCATGAAAATTTTCGTATTATACAATAATAGCATCACATAACAATTACTTGCCATAAACTTTCAATATACTTTCACAGTCCATTTAAGAAATAATCATAGTAAATACAACGAATCAGTCCATCTCAATATCATAATCAAGTGAGGATTCGGGTAGTAAATCACTTACCTTAACTTTGGTCACAAATTAAAGTCTAAGCAAATCACTTCTCAATCTCAATCCTTCACCTTGAATCAAACCTTAAAACATAATATCAATTTTTATTAATTCTACCATAAGCTTCCAAAATTCATCCTGAACTCCCAATTGCTTACCTTAATGTTACCCGAAAACATCCAACACACGACTGGACAACGACTTAAAGTATCCAAAATCACCCAATTAGTCTAAAAAATCAAGAAAACAAATCTTTAAACCCAATCTACAATGTAACGTGACTCGGTTGGGTATTGAGGGAACGATGATCGTCAACGACGTGGAGCGGTAGCTGAAGACTAAGAGAAGAAGGGGGTTGCCGGTTTAAAGTATCTAAGATCACAATTATCAAATTCACAACATTCATTTGGGGAAATAAGATTGTTTCGGTTGGTCAAGATTTATGATTTTTCATCCACCATTATTAAAATTTAATTACAACATCTCCATTTTAGAAAATGTTGGTTCTTTAGTCAACTGATATTCATGATTTTTCATTCAACAACGAGAACACATTAAATAAGTGCATAATACTTTTTAAAAATATTTCTTTCGATATTGCTACTGCAAGAGCATATCCGAAATGTAGAAAAATAACTTCTCAAACATATTGATTTAAAATTTTGGAACCACAAGCGCATCCATTTAAAACGATCTTAAGGAAAAACAATTGCTTTATGATGATCATATTTTTATGGCATCTTGGTGTATTTCAGAATCAAGCATTCATGATAAATAATTATTACTATTAGTATCAAATACTAGAAATTGTAATTTTGAAATATTTTTCAACGTAACACTATTATAAATATTGTAATTATATTAGAAATTTAATATATACTAAATAGGTAAAATAATATTTATTAATTATACTGAGTAGGAAAAATCGACATACATTTATAACCTACCTTTATCGGAGAAAATGATAAAAGCTCATGCAGATAACATATTGTGAAAATGAGACTCAACATAAATACAAATATCGAAAAAAATATAATATTAAATAAATAAATAAGAAAAAAAGAAATTATGAAAATAGATTTCTTTTTGTAAAATTTCCATTATCTTCAATTTCTTTGGAATTTTCACCAATATGTTTATATCTTCCAATACTTACAAAATGCTTCTATTTATAAACAATTTAGCAAACATAAGGTGAATTACATGGACTATAAATATTAGTCTCTTCATGACAAATGACAGTGTATATGAGATATAGAGAAAGTGATATATGACATTTTGATACTAAGCATGATTGATATAGTATTTGATAATATTTCTAATACTTATCAATACTATATATATATATATATTTTGATAATTTTGACAGAGCTGCGAGAAAAAAAAAAGAGTTTTGAAAAATATTTTGGAAAAAATGGGTTTTTTTTTTTTTTTTTTTTTTTTTGTTAATAAGCATATGTATATAATATCCCAGCTTTTGGGAATTAGAGACTTCTTTTTGGGTTCAATTATGTGGACGGTTGAGTCGGAACATTTTGAACCGTTAAAATTTATTTTGGACGGATCTGCCCATGCCCGCTATCCGCTTTTCGAGACCGAATCTTTGAAAGGCTTTTGTTCACGTAAATTGGAACACGTGCTATTCAATGGAGACACATATTTCTTCTATCCACGTTCATTATAACCAATTATAATAAATAATAATAATAATCAATTATATAAAACAATACTGTTCAACTTTCAAACGTTACAGTATTGCTTTCAAAGCTTTAAAAAGCACCAAGCTTACAATGGTCAGTTTTCAAAGAAAAATCTCATTATTTTGTTTTTGTTTAAGAGAAACTATTGTAATTAAATGATAATTAAAACTGTTTAAAATATTTACAAATTATAGTAAATTTTATATTTTATTAATAATAGACAAAAATAAACTTCTTTTCATCTCTATCACAATCACTGATAGACACTGATGATAGAAGTTTATCGGTATATGTTAAAGATAAATCTGAAATTTTTGTATATCTTATAAATAATTTAATTCATTTTACTATAGTTGAAAATGTTTGCTGGCATTGGATACTTTTACACTTTAAAAATTTATTTTGATAAACAAGGTTGTGGCCAACTTTCATCTCAAATATAGCCACATAAGTAGTCCAATCCACAGAAACTTAATGAAATCAACAGCTTGATAAATGCAATTTCATAATTTGTTCAAAATTGATAGCAACATTGTTGTCTAATATGGAATCTCTTATCCATATTAAAAGACTTGCCTTATTCCACAATTACAATATTAATAGCACCAACTTGACTTCCCTTTTGAAGCAGGGTTTCCTTCTAGCTCTTCAACAACGGCATAACAAGCAATATATATTATTGCTCTCCTTCCTTCCACACCTCAGATTCACCAAAATTAGCTTGTACAAGCAACTGGAGTTTGAAGGAGGTGAAGAGGTCAACCCTTTGATAACTCTCCCTAGGTGACTTTTTTAATTAGCCTTTAAATCTTAAGTTACTTAGTAAAAAGTATGTTTCTATAACATATTTTATAGCACTATGAGTAAGTTTTCGATCCATTTTAGTCTCCTATGAGTTTCTGAAATCTTTATTTTAGTTCCTGTACTTTTAAATTCGGTTCATGTTAGTTCATCATCCATGTACTTCCAAATGTTGGTCCTTATACTTAAAAAAAAGACCATTTTGGTCCCTTCCTTTTCACTCCTACTTAATTTTTAAGGAATTGAGATTGTCACATTTTCAAAGTTCAAGAATCAAAATGAAATTATAGTTGAAAGCATAAAGATCAAAATGAACGTTTTAAAAGTACAGTGTCCAAAATGAACCAATATTAAAAGTATAGAGTCCAAATGAACATTTTAAGAGTAGAAGGACCAAAATGAACAAAAATCTGAAGTGTAACGCCTCGAATTCCTAAACTGAATCGGGGCGTTACTTAACTAAAACATGTAAAATTAATTTTGAAAGACGAAAGTAAAACAAAGCAAATACTTTTATTTAATAAAAATAATCATTTAAAAGGGTCATCAAAACAAATACTTAACCAAAATAATACTAAGGAAAGTACCTAAATGGGATCCTTAAATCAGTTTTTCTAAATCAAAATAATTACGAGAAGTAAAATAAAATAGATAAACAATAAAGGCGCCAGAATAATTGTAAAGCGGAAGCAAAAAGGTGTCATGGTCCACTCCGGTATGGTCACTGGTTCTTCTTGTTTCTCGCCGATCCCTTCTTACCTTTGCCTGAAACACAATACAGAAATGTTGAGTATAAAATATACCCAGTAAGAGACCCGCTACTGATCCCACTAGGTGGCCATTAACTCTCTCTAATAACTTGTACTTTACGACACACAGTCAATTGGTTTAGTAGGAACGTCCATACAACCCAATGCCAGGGTCGTCCGAGCAAACCGATGGGACCACATGCAAAAGCAGTCATGTCGAAACAATACGCCACACATGCTTGTTAACCGATCCTGTCAGAACAATACGCCACACAGGCTTGTTAACTGACCTTGTCGGAACAATACACCACACAAGCTTGTTAACCGACCTTGTCGAAACAATACGCCACACAAGCTTGTTAACCGACCCTTCACGAAGTACATAAAGTTATTAGATAAAGTTAACGAACATCATATTCAACAAAACTAAGTCAACAAACATAGTGATCACAACAACAATCTAATCCTCATGTAACAGTTAACACAATTCAATAGAATGAAAGGTCATGCATAATCCATACAAAAAACTATACAAGAACCCAAAGTTAACGCCACAACGTAAGCAAACCAACTATCTTCCACACCTTATTCGCCAAAGGCGTGGATTCAGTAGAAGTATCTCTTACCTCAAATTACAGAAATTCCCTTAGCTCGAAGTAGCCTTTAATTGACCCTAAACACACAAAATCTTTTCATAATAATTTCTCCCCATAAAGAATTATTAATTAATTCTAACCCGCTTTCAAACTCACCAATCAAGACGAAAACCAAGTTGATTTGTAGAGAAAAATTCTAGAGTTAATTGCACCACAAACACTCCAAATTGAATCTTCAATTTGATCCTTCAAACAATAAAAGAAACACCCAAATTAATCCAAGATAAAACCTCAAAAAAATCTTTATTGAGTACCCTGAAAACCCAATTGGAATTCTCTCTAACCCTTACCAAATACACCTACAAACACCAGTGACGGCACTGACAGAAGGCGGCGCAACTCAGGAAGGAACCGTCGGCTCAGCTCGCAGCTCGGCTGAACGACGAAGGGTGACGCACGCGGCTTGGGAAGCGGATCTAGCGCGCGAATGGGGCGTCGACTCATGGCTCGAGAAGACGGCTTGTGCAGACCACGCAGCTTAGACGGCAGCGTCGCGCGAGGTGGTGCTCCAGTGCAGCGCGGCTTCGCGATGAGGAGGTGGTTGGAATGGGTAACGTCGCGGTGCGGGCTGCCCGGTGTCGACGTGTGCTCCTCTACGTGGCTAAACGACGAGGACGACACGTCTTGACAGAGAAAAGTGGAGCAACTGAGCGATGGGTGCTACGTGGCGGTGGTTTACAGCGGAGATGGAGGGGACGACTACTAGGTTTTCAAGAAAAAGAAAATTGGGGAAGATGACTTGCACGCGACCCGAAACTGCTTAAATAAATAATAATAATAATATATTATTATCATTATTATTTATTTTTTACCCTTTTTTTTTTTCTCTCCAAATCTCCACATCTTTTCTCTTTCTCATTAATAGCTTCTTTCATCTCTCCTCATTAAAACTTACTTTCCTCTCTATTCATTAAAACCTCTCTCTTTCTTCCAACAAACCCAACACTCTCTCTCCACTCACAAATAAAACCAAAATCTATGATAAATAATAATTCCAACAATTAAACCAAATTATCACTAAACAAACACCCAAATTAAAATAAACCAACAATTAACAAGATAATTGCTAAATAAAATAAAAAATTACCTTAAAATTTGGGATGTTACAGAAAGTATAAGATTAAACAATAATTTTATATAAAACTAGTTAAACATGTGTTCTTTAACGTGAAATGAAGCATAAAGTAAGTTAAAAAGATTCAATTTTTAGTTAATATTAAGTTCTTATGTCATCTATAGAAAATTGTCAAAAGTGAGTCCAAGTAAAAAACAACCTATTAGATGAAATAATGCAACTGGGAGTCAATATAGCGTCCAGAATCTGTGTCTAAGCTATGGCGCAACCTAACCATGCATTGTCTCACAAATCTCAAGATCTGTAGAAACTTCACCAAAAGTAGGACAAATCAAAATCAAATCTCCCATATTTTTGGGGAGGCCGATAAGGAAAGAAATCCAAATCTTGAGACTTCTGACACAATTTTTAATATAAGGTTAAATTTTAGGCTTATTAACATCTCACTTTGTGTTAGACAAAGTTCTTGAACTTTAAAAAATATACACTACATCGTTGATATCTCGATTGTGTGTCTAATATATGTAGTGTTGAAGAAATTAGCACAAAAGAAAGAGACAGTCACGTGGAAGAAATAAACTCTTTTTAAGAAAATTTACAAAAAACGATGGATACTTTTGGGGAGCACACTCTTTTACTCTCAAAACACTCCCTCACTTTCACTCAAAACTTCTCTCTAACTCTCTTAATTTCTTTCTTCCTCTCTTTGCTTACTTTGCATGCTTCGTTCACAAATGAGGATCACACCTCCTATTTATAGGCATGAAATCCTTTGAGCCTAAGCAAAAAGATCTCTATAGAATTGTAACTATGGTAGATTCATAGTTTATCCTTATCACAAGGAACTTTTTAGAATTTTTTTAACCTAAATAAAATCTATGATATTTTTAGATTTTTTCTTTTGAGATATTTATAAACCTAATTTACATATTTATTTCATATTGTAGATACTTAAATAACCATCTACAATAGTTATTGTTGTCTTCCACTATAACACTCCCCCTCAATGCTAACTATGCTAGCCTTCTGGCACTTCGCATGATTTGATGCACTTACCCTTCTAGAACTTTGTTCCAACGTCTATTTCTTCTTAATGCATTTACTTCTTCTTCCATGACCTTTCTCCATTGGATATGTTGTGACGTTTCTTCGTATGTTGTTGGTTCTTCAAATATTGCTACTTGAAATTTAGTATTCTTTGTCTGCTTGATTGCGAGTTTTGATCACGTATTTCAAGCCAAGGACTTTGTTTCCTTAATCGCTCTTCAGCGTCTTTGTTCTTTTATTTTTCTTCATTTATTGGATCCTGTTGCACTTCACTTATCTCTTATTTGGATCCTTATTAAAAAGACCTCTCATCCTTAGGTGTCTTTTCTAATTCTAGTGTCTTCCATGATGATGTTTTATCAATTGTTACCTTTCTTGATGTATGACTTTGTTCACCAATGGAATCAATGCACTCTGTCATTTGATGCTTTTGCTTATCCATGTAGGCATCTTCTGCTAACACATAGATGGAATCCATTTCTCATCCTTCCATCAATAGCTTGCCACTGACTTCCAAATCTTGGTAGACCTTGACACCATTAGGTTCAAATACGATGAAGTTGTCTGCTGATGTCAATTGAGATATTGGCACCAAATTCTTATGCATTTCAGCCATATAAAACATGCCTTTCAGTTCCACTTAATTGGAATTGGAACAAGGCATTATCATAGTTTTGCCAACGTGGGCTATTGGCAACTTTGAGTTGTTTGGAGTTACAGCAACTCGGCTGCCTTTGTACTCTGTTGTGTTTTGCAGCTTTCTCTTATCTCATGTGATATGGTTAGAACATCCTCAATCAACAATCCAATAATTTTCATAATTTACCTCTTTTGCATGGAGAGCAAACACTTCATTCTCTATCACATTAGATGTCAGCTGAGGGTTGAGATCTATTGTTGCACAACATGCATATGCATCGTCCCATTCTTCTTCACTAATGCTCTCAACCTGGGAGGTGATTGTGTTGCTTTCTACTGTCTCTCTTTCGATGACATTCTTTGGTATAGTGACCTATCGTTCCATAGTTTTAGCATTCACCCTTCTTTCTATGTCTATGTGGACAGTCATTTTACTAGCTCCCTTTACTTGAGAGCATTTTGGAGTTTCTTCATTTACTTTTGATCCTACTTTCTTTTCGAATTTTGAACGACTTTTTCTTTGGGCACTAAAGAGTGCTTCTTCATTGTTACTATTTATTGTGACCTCCGACATTTGCTTAGGCAATGCTACTTAACTGGCAAGCATATTTTCTAGGTCATTTAAAGAAGGTTGGACTGCCCAACCTTGAATAACAACAATAAAACTTCTATATTCTAGTTTAAGACCATGGATAATAATTCTTCTCATTCTTGATTCTGTAATAGCTGAAGTAGGATCTAATTCAAATATTTCATGGCGTAGAGTTTTTATCTTGGTGAAGTATTGGTTGATAGTCATCTCCCTTTGAGTAATTGATAGAAGTTCATTATCTAGAAACTGATCTTGTATCATTCTTCTTTAAGAAAAGTGAGACGAACGTGTCCCATGCTTTCTTTTGCATCTCCATAGTACTAATGTGCTCCAACATTTCTTCATCAACTGTAGTTTTAATTACAAACATGGCCTTACCTGCCTCGATATTCCATTTATCAAAGTAGTAGCATCCTCAGGTGGATTAACTTTAGTGCATCGTACAACATCCCACAAGTCTTGGCCTTGAAGATATGACTTCATACATGTGGACCATGTTTTCTAATTTTGAGTGTTAAGCTTCTTAATTCCTTCAACAACTTGAAGGTCTTCCATTCATCATGTAATGATGAGGGCACTTCATGATTAGTTGTGTCCCAGATAAGAAGCTTCACAGTCCCAGACTGTACTTGATCTTCAAGAGCTCCAACACCACAAGCTAAGCTAGCTTCGCTCTGATACCCCTTGTTGAAGAAATTAACATAAAATAAATAGACACTCACTTGGAAGAAAGAAACTTTTATTAAGAAAATTTACAAACGATGAACACTTTTGGAGAGGACACTCTTTTACTCTCCAAACACTCACTCACTTTCACTCAAAGTTCCTCTCTAACTCTCTTACTTATTTCTTCCTCTTTTTATTTACTTTCCTTGCTTGGTTCGCAAATGAGGATCATACCTCCTATTTATAGGCATGAAATTCATGGAGCCCAATGTTGGGTTGCGGAGCCCAATGTTGGGTTGCGTATATGTGTAATGATTCTATGCTATGTGATGAAATGGATATACGAGACAAGCTTTCCTAACCCAGACCAAGTGTAAACTAAATCAGATACATGGTAAGTCCAGGGTTGAACACAAAAAATTTGTTGTTTAAATAGTCAATTAATTCTTATTTTTTTGTATAAAGAAGTTAACAAATAAAGTAGTTGAATTAATCTAAGTGCTATACTAAAACTAATCTACCCAGTTGGTATTTGATGGATGAGTGGAGATGGTTATGTGTTGGTTTGCCTCAAAGCAATGCAGATGTTGTGTTATAGAAATTATGCAATTATGGTTAAGAAGCTATTCTCTAATCCTTTTACAAACATGGATTGTATTCATGCACTCAGTTCTAATTAATACAAGCAAGCTTTCGATGCCTTGTTTCCACAAATATTTTATTTCTGGATATAAATGATGCATTGACAATGAATTAGGTTTATGCTTCTTTCTAAGTTACTCCCTATCTTTGCTCACCGTGGTCTAAGTTACTTACTCTTTCGAGCAGTTGACTACTTTTACTTGAAGTACTTTTTTTATGCGTTCAAGTTTAATACTTGCTAATGATCAGATTAAATGAACAACAAACCATGCTTATCTAACAGATCGATTCCTAACTTTCTAACATATTAGTTGATTTAGCTAGACATATAAACTATGGAAACCAAAGACATGGATGTGATGAAACTCCTAGTAACCATATTGATAATGCAAATTTGTTATAATGATTGGACTATCTAATACAAATAGCTGAAATGCAAAAAATAAACATAGCAGAAGAGTAAATGTAAGTCTGATTCACAATTTCTTGCTTCCTGAAGTAGATTGATCTCTGCAAAGCTTTTCGGTTGGAGAGTAAATGGATAATGGAGATGAAAGAAAAATCTGGACAGAATTTGGTCTTTGATGTATAAGGTATGCTGTATTTGATGATGTCTCTCTGTGTGTCGTCTTTGTATGATCCTGTTTTGTTTCTTTAAAGAGGTATTATAACCTTTTGACACATCGCCACCCACTAAACACGTACCGTGTTCTTTGACGGCTATTTCTATGCTTATTGGGTCTCATAAACGTTCCAGAAGTAATGTGTCTCATTGGATTCTTGGTGCATAACTCTTCTACACGATGGATAACATTGTATTCTCAACGTCTTTTAAAAATCTCGCTATACTTCAAGTGATGTCTTTCATTTATCAATTCTTCTTAGCATTGCTTCTGCTTGGTCGTTGAGAAATCTTTATCGTACTTGATCCTAAAGGGATGAGAGCCCTTACGCAGCAAAAGAGACCATTACTCAAATTTAATTGGAAAAGTAAAAATACATTGACAAAAATTACATAAACAATTTACTATAAAATGATAAATGCCTAAGCATTCTTTAACATTAAAATAAATAAAATTGCAGAGAAGAAACTGAAACTTACTTTCGTTGTCAACTCTAATTCTACAAATCACAAAATGTGAGGACACCACCACTTGAAATCTTTCCTATTCTTTGGGTAAATGAGGTTTGGTTTGTGGGAACCTTTTTGGAAAGAAAATTGTAGAGAGAAAAAGAGATGAACTCTTCTTTTTTTTTCTCTTTTTTGTTGTGTGTTTATTAAAACACTAACAAGAAAATAAGGTTAGAGAGAACTGTGGGATTATGTAGATGAATCTCACGTTTTCCATAGTTATTTCATTTCAATCAAATCAAAATTAAATTAATAATTAATTAAATCACATTGAATTAATATTCCATGAATCTCTCTCATAACATTTAGTTTTAATTTAATTTAATTTAATCAAATTTAATTAAACTAAACTATTAATTAATTCTACAATTAATTAATTACTATATTAAATATCTTATATTTAATTTAATTCTAATTTGAATCATATTCAAATATAATATTGTCTCATAACCTATAGTTTAATGTGTATCATATACGCATAAATTTAATTTATAGTTTTAATATGAATCTAATTCACATTAAAATAATACTTGAACTTATTCAAATATTTTAATCTCTCATAACCTAATTTTGAATCACATCCAAAATTATATTATAAAGTTTAATTAAGATATAACTTTATATTATAATGTATCACCATACATTATATTAATTCTCTAAGTCAATTTGAATATTTCAAATTGTATCCAAGATATATTAAGCTCATTACCCTTTACGTGCTAGGAAGGAATCTTGTGGACCTACAAATCAGAAGCTACAACGATATGAGATTAATTGGCTAAACTCATTAACCACATTAATCAATATACGTTAACTGTGTCTACACTCCAATAAAGACTCACAGCTGAACTCTTATCACTGTAGATATATTTTTGTGTCCACGGATATAAACCAAGAATAGCAAGTTAGTCCTTCACAAGTGTCTGTAACACCAGTTCGGTCAAATTACTATTTTACCCCTGGATCACCTCTAAGTTCTCTAATGAACAACCTGTTTATGGTCCAACCAATAAATGAAAATTCCTCTTGTGCCATAAAGAGGGTAGAACCCTTTATTCAAGTTCTAGAGACACAATTTAAGAAAGCACTTATCTACTTACACTCAAGTCGGGAAGGAGTGAATTCCATCTTGTGTGATTTTGTGTCCAGCTTCCTGCTCGATCTTGTCCCAAACCAAAGGCTTGAAGTGAACGAGAGAAGCCTATCGAAAGAGTACCAAATGCTGACGGTGACGAAGGTAACCTACTTTCGGTGGACGCGGAGCCAACGAGTTCAGCCGAACAGCGTAACGAGTCCCACGGAGCGGTTACAGAAGCGTTCGCCATCCTGGATGTGATAAGGGTTATTGAGTCGGCAATCTGGCCACTCTTACTCATACAAATTAAAGGACAATCCCTCATGAACAGAAGCTCGTAATATACTAAAGATTAAGACTAAGTTGCCTAGATCATTATATTGAAATAGAAACCTAACTAGTCAACGGAGTTATATCTAGTGATCACCTACATGAACATGTTGGATCCTTGTGTTTGAATCATAAATACAAAGTGGGTCGTATCCATAGTCTTACCAAGATAAGGTACCTAGTCTTATCCCTATAATATAGATCATTTAAACTGTATCTCGAACATTGATCCTTGTATGTCTTCACATACAATTCAAGACTCATAAATTAACTTAGGATGTTAGTTTAGTGGATTTGGGGTAATAAGACAAAAATAATCAAATAATCAATAACTATTTATTGAAATTGGAATAATAACTCTTTATTAATAACGGTCAACGAATTACGTTTCCTATTTGTTTCTCTTAATAATCTTGAATAAGAACGTATAATAACACGTAATTCTACATGCTATCACACCTCCAAATTTAAGATGATGCTTGTCCTCAAGCATTTACTCATAACCTTAGCTTGAAATTTTCCAGATTAAATACAATACCTTGACATATCAATATGAACCTAACTCTAAGATTCATCCAACCAATGTATCACCTCAAAGTTAAGATACCTACTTATAAAAATATTTCACAAATTTCAAATGCAAGCAACTTTAGCCTTAAAAATTTATTTTCTCAACAGCTAGACATTTTATGCATTTATTTCAGAATGGTTGTATTATTACATACATGGAAGTAATAAAACGCCCCAGATTTTTTTACATTAATCTGAGGTCGTTACTTAAATAAGAAACTCATAATCTTAACAAATATACAGCGGAAGCATTTTCACAAGTAACAACATCAATACAAAGACTGCAGCGGAAGCATTTGTCAATAAAGTCCCCAAACACATGGTCACTGGTCCTTCCTGTCCGTCGCCGGTTTCCTCATACTTACCTGAAAAATAAACATGAAAAGGGTGAGTATGAAAATACCCAGTAAGAGACCCACTACTCGACCCACTAGGTTAACTGTTAACTTCCTAGTAAACTGTACTCTACAATCTTAGTCCCAAAAGCGACTAACGTCCCTTATACCGAATACAACATGGCTAATAGACAAGGTTAACAGCTACCATATTCCCAAAACATGTCATCTTAGTCCAAAACATTCATAAGCACACATATGAAGATTAGTTCAAGAATGAGAACTACAAACACCTTACACCTTAATCCTGTTTCATGGTTTTTCCGTAACAAACCATAAAGACATATCGCCATACAACCTTATTGGTTTGTCCATAGTAATCTGTCCTAACAGATCATCACAAAGTCATTCACTCCATCCAACATAGATAACCATCACCAGCAGTTAACTAAACTGTTTAGTTAACTCACCACATAAACCAGTATCAAGCAGTTCGTCACATAACCAAACAAGTCTTATCAGTGTACCACACAGTTAAGCTTGACATACTAGTTATGCGTTGATACCTAATAAACCGCTTATCACATAAATCATAAACAATCAGTTTATCATAAATATACCGTTGGGTCCACTAGGTGACCATTAACTTCCCCTAATGGCTTGTACTTTACAACACACAGTCGGGTGGTTGAGTACTGACAAATATGTCGGAACAGGCCTCTGTACAGACTTCGCTAATCGACCCTGTCAAAGTAAATTACCATACGGGCTTGCCCTCAGAACGAAACGTCGGAACAGGCCTCGTACAAACCTCGTTAACCGACCTTCAGTAACAAATTCGCCACACACGCTTGTCACTGCCCTAGTCAGAATCAAGTCGTCGTACCGACTTGCAAACTGACTCATCGTTTTCCCACTAAGTACAAATTCATTAGGTAAAGTTAACAGAAACTGTAACCAATTAAATCCAGTCCAAACATTGTGATCACAATAACAAAACAAATGCAGCAGATAACATAGGAAAACAGTATGACGAATCATGCATAATCCATACAGAAATATAAACCAAACAAAACTTGAAGCCAACACCCTAAAACGGGTACACTAACCATCTTGCACACCTTATACGCCAAAGGTGTAGATTCGGTAGAAGTAATCCTTACTTCAAATTACAGAGATTCTCCAAGACGAAATAACGTCTAATAGACCCTAAACATACAAGAGCTTTAATTAATAATTTCTTTCCAAAAGAAATATTAATTCTACCCTTTCACTAACCAATTCCAAACTCACCACTCAAGCAACTCAATGTCACATAAATACTTTCATAAGTATCCCTGTTACTTATCGAGGAACCAATAGTAAGTCACTTACACATCCAATTTTAATTAATAATTTTCCATAAAAATTATTAATTAAAATAACTTAAACCTGCTACCTAATCAGTCAAAACAACATAACACCACATCAAGCAACTCAGATGTCACTAAATAATTTTGTAAGCAACTTTATCGCTTGTTGAGGAATCAGTAGTAAGTCCCTTACCTCAAAGTGTCATTAATACATTTGCTTGAGTTTCTCCCTCAAGCTGATTCTATACATAAAATATTTAATTAATAATTTTTCCATAAAATTATTAATTAATTTTAACTTTAATCCGTCGATAAAATACTTTAGACTTACCAATTGGTTGCCGAATTTCAATCTAATTCGTAGAGAAAATTCTTCGAATTAATTCTTCAAGAATGCTCCAAATTAATCCTAAACATAACAATCTAATTAACAATTTTTCTAAAAATTGTTAATCAAATTTACCCTTCCAAGTAGTTCTTTAATCTTACCGATTCGTTGTTGACGCTTCAATTAATTCGTAGGAGAAACCCTACAAATTAATTCTAGCCATAGCTCCAAAAGAACCTTCAATTAACCAAGAATAATTCCCAAATTAATTCTCAATTAACTTTATTGGGTATCCAAAAGTCCAAAATAAATACACAATACTTTACTCATATAACTAATGGCGGCGACCATGAGCGACAACAAAAAAATTAAATGCGGGAGATTAAACCGTATCAACGAACGAAGAAACAAATGGTTGGGCGGAACAAATGCCGGAAACCGGCAAAAAGAAAAACAATGGAGGGCGTCGGCTTACGGAGAAGAAGAAGAAGGTTTTAAAGTTTTTAATAACTTTTACGTTTTCCAAAGTAACCCTAACTTATTTATAAATTATTATTATTTTCTTTTCCTTTTCCTTTTCCTTCTTCAAATACAAAAAAATCTTTTCCTTTTCCTATTCCAAATCAATCAAATCTTCCTCTCTCCTCTCTCAATTATCTTTTAACCAAAAAAATAATTAAATATATATACCTATATATATATTTAATTTCTTAACCAAAATAATTAACATCCCAAAACAAATTAGATCCCAAAATAATTCCAACTTATTATTTTAAGATAATTAACATAAAATTATCTCAAATTTTTGGGATGTTACTAGTAAGGTCTTACATTTATTTGCTTAGATTACAACAATTTCTACTAAGGCGCTGATCGAGACATATTTGGTATTCTATGAATTTGTTCCTCTTCACACCTATAACTCTTATCACCACTTTAGACATAAGAGCTATGGTCTTCTTTGTGACCACTTATTACCAAGTGTTGTCCATGTCTTAGCAATAACATTGGAGTTTACACTTTTATAAGTATAAGAAACACATATTTTACAACCTTTTTTTATCTTCTTCAATGAATTGTTGAACTATTTTATAACACCAAGTTGCCGTATTTTTGCAACCCCATACCCCCAAATTCAAGAGGTAGCAAGGTCTTCATTGTTGAAATCAAGTTATAGATTATCTTAGACAACTTTTGAAAATTAGGTTTGAGGGAAAGCTTGCTCGAATTCAAAATGTATGAAATGTTCTAAGTAAGATGACTTAAAATTGAATTTCAACATCAATCAAGATTTTTCTAAGCATTACCAACATTTAAGTAATCATTGAAGTTTAAGGTCATCTCATTAAATAAAGAAAAATCAAAACAAAAGAAATAATAAATGGAGGCAGTGCAAAGAACGCATAAGATAATCATCAAACAACTTGTAATTATATAAATGTTATTTGTAATGCATTACAAAGTTGTTTATAAAAATTGAAAGTTAAAAGACAGAAGAAAAGTAAAAAAAAAAGAAAAAAAGAAAAAAAAAAGAATACACGCCTAAATTAATCTTCTGCCTCATGATCATTTTCTTGAGGCGGCGAGATGTCATTGTCAGAGAATCGAAGTGGTTGGCGAAGATCTCTTAAAATGTTTGAAGCAGGGACGTGTTACACATAAACATCATGAATATAATTTATTATGGTTCGAAATTGGGAGTCCTACCTCTACACTTGCAGCCACAAAATCCCTTTCTTCGTCTATGTGTTGAAGGATGTGTTGATGTTGGCGTTGTGTTTTTGTAATCTGCTCGGCTTGGCGCAAAATGAGATCTTAAAGCATTGTTTGATCTTGACCTAAAGTTGAGTGGCTCTGGACAATTGCGCTGAAGGTTATGTTGTTGTAACATCAACATATCCTAGTTGGTTGAGATCATGTCTAACTGATGACTTAAAGGTTCTGTGATCTTGTCGAACAGAAGATTCTTCAAAATGTCCTCATCCATGTCCTAGTACTCAGATCCTTATTGTGGTGTGATGGGGTCAGGTGCTGAGTTATTAAAATATGGCACATCTCTTGTTTCATTAGCGTCCACGCCTCGGTGGAGTGGGTCGTCAACAAAAGTGTTGTGGAATCGACTATTTTCAATATTGGTGGATTTTATGGAGGTTAGTGTCATCATGGAGTGGGGTCAATATTATCTGTCGAGCCAAGAAAACTAAATCTTCCAGTCTTTCAACGTCATCAACCCCAAACATTTCATCTTCAACTAATTGAACGCGTGGGGCGAGATGTGCCTTGCCTCAGGGTGATTGAGAAGTAAGGGCGGTGGGAGTTGTGAAGTAACCGATGGGAGTTATGCGATGGAGGAAAGAGGAATTATTGTGAGGTCATGGATTACTGAAAGAATGGTTAATGTTGTTTTTTTCTTCTATACAATCACTTTGGATTTCTTGTCCTCCGCCTTTATTAACCAACGTTTCATGGTGAGGGGTGAATGCGATGGTTTGGAGGTTGGGCTTTCTGTTTTTCCTTATCCTGTGGAGTTTCTTCAAAATATCGCATGTCATATTTTAATAAACGCATTAGTATGTTGTACAGTGCGATATCTTGAATCTTCTCCTCAGGCTCCGCCTCTTTATTAATGAAAGCATTGAGGTCCAAGCGTTCTACATGGAGGAAAAAAAGAGGTGGCCTCTCTCATTCAAAAAGCATCCTCTAATCTCTGTAGTCAAGACACTCATAACATCCATAGGTATAAATTGCATGAAATATATAGCTATGACTCTATCCAATGATACCCATTTGTCATGCGTTGTGGGTATCAATTTCTTCTTTACAAAATATAGCTAGACGTTAGCTTCCAAAGTCAGACACTTTGCTTCTAGGTGCTTGTACCCATGTGGCGTTACATCCCATTCAACGCCAGATTCAACCACGATAGCCAATGCATCGTTTATTTCTAAGTTTGAAGGGTCATTGAGTAATTTTGTTTCCTTCAGCTTCCTCATCGCATGGCAGGTTGTACAACCCATTTATTTGTTGTGCGTCGAAGTCAACGCGTGTTCCTTCCATCTGTATGCAGTTCCCCTTTAATGAAGCATGCTTGCATAAAATTAGTGGACTAAACTTAGCCTCATTTTCGTGTGTCCTCTACAAAATTGCTTCCATCCCAATGCATCCACCGATATGATGGTGAATGCAAGTATCACAACATCGTCTATGTAGAAATCCATCTCAAACAACAACTTATGCACTCCTTTCTCTTCTTCGAGGGCCTTCATAGGCGTCCCTTTTCCTTAACATTTATTCTCTTTGGAGTAGACCTCTTCCCAGGCTCCTGCTCATCTTCCTTTTGGATTCTTCTTGTTGCCGATTTTTGTCTCAACGCCTTGTCATCTTCTTTCCTTTATTCTTTGATTCTTCTGACGCCTTCGTTTTCTTCTCCCTTTCCCATTCTTTTTTTCTTCTTCCTTCGTTTTTCTAGTTCTCTCAACTGCTCTTCCATGGCGTTTCTCATTTTTTTCCTCTTCCACATCACTAATTTTCTCATCCAACTCTTCCTTCAAGACTAACGCAAAAGCCTCCAAACTTTTTCGCATCCTTCTTCTCTTTGGAGCCGACAAGCATGGCTACGGCTTCGGGTTGTAGAACTTTAAACTATCTTTTTGCCTCCCTTGTCTTCTCCATCAGCTCTTTAGCTAGTCGTTCTATCACACCCTCCCCCAGACTCTCCTTTCTAAGTCGAAGAGATGGCATGAAGCCAACAAACACAGTTTCTATCTTAACGACACTCATTGACAGCTTACCTAACTATTACTTCTTACTCATCACGTTTATCTAAAAGAACATCTAAAAATATATAAAACTTATATATACAACCTAACAAAACTATCCTACTGTAACAATGTACCATAATGAAATTAAGAACTTAAGACCATATATACATAACTCTACATACATCTAATTGATGTCCTAACCTTCACATGTTACTAAATACAGACCAAAATGCATGTTCAGAGTTCACGACATACAACAAATTTCTAAGACTAAACAGTAGACTAGCAGTAGTAGGTCAGGCTTTTGGAATCACGATCTGTACCTGTAAAGTGGAAACATTTTAAAACCGTGAGAAAGCTCAGCAAGTGACTAACTTAAATAAACATACTACGAAAACAATATAGCGAAAAATCTTAATAAAGCAATACACGTTTAATACTAATTGCATGACATATCTTTACTCATCATTTATCTACGTTGTAGTAGGACACGCTCGATACTCCCAATGTCTTTGTCATAGTGGGGCATGCACGACACTCCCGACAGCAACGTTGTCGTGGAGTAAACTAGACACCAACAATGAAATACTTTTGTGTGAACACATAATATATTAGCCTCTGGCTCAAATAACTCAGTCATGCTTTTAATGAAATTCTCATAGATCATAGAAACTTTCAAACATTCTTGGCTGAGATACTCATCTTAAATCTCAAACCTTGTCATTAACTCGGTGCTTAACTCTCCTCGAACTTGTCTTATACTCACTAAAATATGTATCAAATCTCATATTTGGAAATAGTTAAAAAAATCAATAATAATTATGCTTGAAATCATAATTTAAACTCATTTGTCACTCACAACCACGATTTTGATCCCTTTGCTTATAAGCTTCTCCCATCATTGTTTGTCTTGAAATTAAACTACAATATGAGGGTTACTCCGAACCAAAAATTCAACCTGAACTGTATAAATAACTTTTACCTCCCAACATAATTTTATGGAGTTCTAAATAATCTAAACTATCCTTAACTAACCTTAATACCTCAAAATTTACCATAATTGGGTGTCCAAAGTAAACTGTTTTTACTTTCTATGGCGGACAAAATATGACGGTATGAGGTCATCTTCAACCTCTAACCTTCAAGATTTTCCAGATTTTGGCCAACATGTTCCGATGAAACTCCAGCGATCCAAAACTCTCATTTCCAAACAAAATTGTTTATATTGACTTATATAAACCTTTTACCCATAAAAAGAATAAGCTTACCTCAAAGGTTGGTCGTCTGAAACACCTTAGAACTCCCGTAATTGATAACATAATCCACGGTGCTCTGTTTTTCAGCGAGAATTAAAAACATTTTCAAAATTCAAATTCTTTAAATTCGATCAAACATAATCTAATTAATGCTAATAAAACTCTAGAGAAACCTTTCAATTAAACTAGGTTTATGTTTGGGGCATCAAATCAATTTCTCTGTCCATGAATTTTTCACAAATCCACACTCTTCTCTGTTTTTCGTTCAACTCCGACCACTGGGAGTTTTATTCGTTTTGGTAGCTTTTTCGACCAAATTTTTTAAAATTTAACATCTCATAAGCTTCTACTCCTCATTCTATTTGAATTTACACAAATTCCCAATTTGTCCTCACGGAATAAGCCTCAATTTTGCTTTTTTTCTTCCTCCTCTTTGTCACCGATTCATAATTATGAACTTCTCCATTTGTTTCTTTACTTTTCAACACTCAAATAAGATTGCCCGCACCTGCTTTGTAATTAACATATCAAGTTGAGTAATCCTTCATCATTTATCCGACCAATTAAAAACTTTTAGATGGAAAACTTTCATTTAATCATTGTTCCTTCACCTCTCGGTTTATCCCAAAAGAAATTCCCAATTTTCTTTTTTTTTCTTTTTTTCATTTTCATAATTTTCTTCTTTTTCTTTATTAATAAATCCTTTTCTGCCAAAAGAAATTTAACAAGTCTTTAACAACTTGAATTTTTCTTTGGATCCATAAAATCAATTAATCACTAGAAATTATCAAGTCAAACTAAATCTTAACCTTTTGGGTTCAATTCTAATAATTAAAATTCCTTAACATCTCCAAAGTTATAATAAAATAAAATAAATGAAGAGAGGACATATTTCTTTTTTCTTCAACTGAAAGGCCTCGAACATAACTATTAACAATTTCTAAGGTGATGCCTCGACCACCAACTCGCTAGGTGGGGCCATTTGCCTTACTTTTTCTTCACCTTGTTCGTCTAGTCTTTTGACTGGTCGAGTGGCTTGCATCTTCTTCTCCATCCTTCTTATTTTCAATGGCATAGGTGACCTTGTAGAGGTAACGCTGTCGTTCTTGGATTCCATTTAGGATTAATGAGAAATGAAATACTTGTCAGAAAAGAGGTATGTGATCTGGAAAGAGATCGAAAAGATTTGAAAACTTGAGAGGAAAAAGGTTAGAATTTCTCAAGGTCCAAAAGTGGTTCTTCGAAGAAGAATTTTCTATTTATAGCTTAAGTGGCGACGTGTTGCCCTCAGTTTGTCAGGGAATGATTAAAATCATTAATAGAGATTAGACATCTGACGGTGGCTCGAAACACTAAATATCCCAAAGGTTATAAACTTTCTGTAACATCCCAAATTTGAGATAATTTGAGTTTGATTATCGTGAATTAGTTAAGTATGATTTTATTTGTTGGGATGTTGATTAATTTATTTTGGTAAAAGAAATTAAATATATTTATATATTTAATTGTTTTGGTTATGAGTTATTGGAGGGAGAAAAGTTAATGAAGAGAGAGAAGATAGGATTTTGGAAAAGGAAATAATAATAATAAAGTTATTATTATTCTTATTATTCTTATTATTATTATTATTATTATTATATTTTTATTTCCTTTTTCTTTTTCCTTTATTTTTTTCTCTTTCTTTCCTTTTCTCTCTCTTCCTTTTTCCTTCGTCTTCCTCGCACGAACCCCCCCACGTCGCTTTCTTGCAGAAGCCGCTCATCGTCCTCGCGCCGCTCACCGTCTCTGTCGCACGAAGCCTCGTGATACTGTGCCAATCCGTGCAAGTCTTGACGCGCCGGATCTCGAGCCGTTCGGCTCTCCGTCGCTCGCATCCAAGGCCTCCAGATCTGACGTCGTTGCTATGAGTCTGAGCCGCTTTCGCCGAAGCTTTCCGCGTCGCGCCTCTGCCTTGCTCACAATCGTATGTGCCACCAGTTCGTGTCTCCAATCCGCGTCGCGTGAGACTTGCACCGGATCTCGTGCGTCGCCTCACACCCGTGCCAACCACCAACCCACATCGTCTGCTTCTCTGCCGCACGAGCCGTGCTGCTACCTTGATCCGCCTGATCTGACATCGTGAGCCGCGTTGCCAAATCTGCATTCCTGACGACGAGCCGCGCGCCGGCAGTCGTGCCTTCTGCCAGCGCCAGCCGCGCCGGATCTCCCTCATGCATCGACGCTCCGCGAGCCGCTGCCAAGCGTTTCTGTCCTTGACTTGTCGCTGCCGCACTGTGGATTATTGTGGGTAAGTTTTCGTGCTCATCTTTCGAATCTTGGAAAACCTAGTAGAGATTAAATCAAAGGTTTATTTGGATTAATTTTGGGTGTTTGATGTAGGATTCGAATACCCATTACTATGCAAATTGGGAGTTTTTCTGGCTTAGTTTTACTGCAGTTTTCTCTACGATTTTGGTTGAATTTTGTAGAGATCGAGCGGTCGTTGGGTAAGTTTTGGTTAAAGGTTACTTTCGATCATTAAATGCTATGGAACTTATTGAATGTATTGTGGTGTCTAGGACGAATTCGAGGAGATACTTGTGCAAGCCAAGGCTTCATTCGACATCTGAGGTAAGGGACTTACTATTAGTTCTTGGACTAAGAATATTTATGTGCCAGTAGGAATGTGACATAAGAATGGCTAGATTATGCGATAGGATGAATTGACTGGCTGTCTGATGGGTTGTTAACTTATGATTAATTAACTGGTGGTAACTATGCATGCTTGATATTATGAGTTGGTTGAGTTTGGGGCATTATGTTGACGATGATTTGTTTGTTGTATCGATCTGTGTGACATTCTTGGTGGGACTGAGTTCGTCTATGTGATGTTGCTTGTTGTATTTTAGGGTTGTTGTGGCAAAACTGTAATCATGACCAATATGCAATGTGGGTGGCATGGTGTATGATACTATTATGCATGCGTTAGACGGATATGATGATTGGACTTTTGTAGTTGTTAAGTTCTACCTTTAACCATATGACACCTTGTATGTGGGACCGCAGATTCTTTGGGGAGATTCTTGCATTGGGTCATTATGGACGACCCTACTGAGTCATTAGAATGTGTGGCACAATGTGTAGATCTAGCAAGGCGTTAACGGCTACTTAGTAGAATCAATGGTATGTTTTCTATGATAACTGACTGTTTAGAACTAACGCGATAAGGTGTCGGCTATGACCTTTGTGATATGCCGAGTTGAGTGGCATTGAAGTATGACTTATGTGATGAGCATACAGTTATACCTTACGTGGTAAGTTGAATTGGGTGGTATTGCTATTGTGACTGAACTACCATTTGAATTGTTGCTTGTTTTACTGTTACGGTTTGCTATGGGTAAACCGAAAAGCATAGCAAATATGGAATGAGAATGGTCTAGTTAATTGTTAGCATCGGTTTTGTGTTGAGTTAATCGAAGGGACTAACTCAGAAGTTTGCGGTTGTAAAGGAGATAGCTATGTTGAGATGGGCTGAAGGGTTATGTGACGATCTGTTAGGACGGGTTGCTATAGGAAAAACCTATAAGTTTAGGTGGTGTTATGCCTTTATGGTTTACTATGGAAAAACCATAAGATAGGTAAAAGGGGTTAAATGTCGGAAGTCTAGGTTTGATCGAAAGGCCTATGTTGTTTGCATAACTGTGAGATCTCCATTTGAGGAAAGGGGTTCTCTTTCGTCTCATGCATTAACACTTTGAAGTGAGTGATTGTCTTGTTGATATGGTAATTATGTGTCACTCTCAGGTGACATGGTGTACCTATAAAAACTTAGGGTTGCGAGAGGTCACCGCAGAGTTTTCTGTTGTGTGTGAATGATCATGGAATTTGATGACTGAACTGTATTATTGTTATGCATAACAACTGACGCTATACTACTAACGTTATATATGCTGTGTGGACTTTGTAACGTGAATGGTACCTATGTTATATATGCTGTGTGGACTTTGTAACATAGAGTGCAGTTGTTGTTATGCATAATGATTGGACAAGGACGCCTATGTTATATATGTTGTGTGGACTTTGTAACATAAGGTGTGGTTCTTGTTATGCACAATAGTTGGGACAATAATACGCCTATGTTATATATGTTGTGTGGACTTTGTAACATATGGTAAAGTTGTCGCCACACATAACAACTGGCGCTAAACTACAAACGTTATATATGCTGTGTGGACTTTGTAACGTGAATGATACCTATGTTATATATGTTGTGTGGACTTTGTAACATAAGGTGTAGTTGTGGTTATGCATAATGCTTGGACAAGGACTCCTATGTTATATATGTTGTGTGGACTTTGTAACATAAGGTGTGGTTCTTGATGCATAATTGTTGGGACAATAATACGTTTGTTATATATGCTGTGAGGACTTTGTAACATATGGTAAAGTTGTCGCCATGCATAACGACTAGCGGTATACTACTAACGTTATGCATAACGACTAGCGGTATACCTATGTTATATATGTTGTGTGGTCTTTGTAACGTGTTGTATGTTTGTTGTTATTATGTGTAAAGACTGGCATGATGCTACCTAGAATATATATGTTGTGTGGACTTTATATTCTAAGGTATAGCTATCTCTGTGCATTTTGACTAGCTTGTGTGTGGTACTTTGCTTGATGACCGAGTAGAACATAAAAGTATGACAACTCGCTGACGTAGTATGTTGAACTAGAATAGGCGTTGTTTCTGTCTAGGGGTCAATTGTCGTACTCTGTAGTGGGACGGGTTCGCTACTATATGGCACGCGACCCGATGATACACTAGGCTGCTTTGCATGTGTTCCCACAGGTTCCTAGGTTGACACTGACGTTTATGCTGATATGGGCTTTCTTTGTGAACTGTTATTGCTGTATGAAACAGGGTATTGATTAAGTGAGAAATCAACAGCTACCCTGTGTGGCCAGTAGAGAGAGTTCCTTACTGAGTATATTTATATACTCACCGTTCTGTGTTTTTATTTTCCAGGCTAAGAGAAAAGGAGACCGGCGAAGGACAAGAGGAGTCTGCAACCATGCTCATCGAGACTATATGACCAGTTGCTTCTGCTATAATTTTGATCCGTTTTCACGTGTACTTTTAACTTTTACAAATTGCATGTCTTACTTGGGGCCCAAACGTCAAAAGTTTTACATTATTTTAAGCATTCTTTCTTTGATTTTCTACATAAAGTCGATTTGAGTGTTTCTTCAATTTCTTCCATAAAAATGATTTGAAATTTTCAAGAGTCTGGTTTTAAATTCTTATTTTGTTTGAAGTAATGATCTCGGGTTGTGATAGAAAACTCGGAACGTTACACTTTCCAACTTCTTTTATGCACTAGGATATTGTCAATGCATAATTAAACGTTTGGTGTTTTACTGCCTAAGACATTCTCCAAATCATTAGATGTATGAGATCAACAAAAAAAGAAAGAAATTTCAAGTTTTATTATTATTATTATTATTATTATTATTATTATTATTACTACTACTACTACTATTATTTATTGAAAAAAATAGAAAACTAACAATCATACCTATTCAATCAAAATATAAATAAACTTGGAATTAAACAAAACAATTGAAATAATTAAAAACATAGAGGTACCCCTTTTGAAATGATGTCTATTGATTTCAGCGTGTAGGACTTCTATGCGAGCACCTTACAATGTCACCGCTTGACATTGGGTGACATTGCTCTTTTCCTCCATGACCTGTATTCCTTGGGACTTTTGTATTACTGTGCAAGATACCTATAGGCCTAACTTTTTATTCTCCTGCTACCTAGCCCACTTGAACCTCCAAGTTTTGAATAGAAGACGCTTGGCTTTGTAGCAACGCATCATTCTTTTGCATATATTACTTGATAAGATCCTCTAAAGGTGTTGAGGTAGAACTGGTCGTCTAATGCGTTCGATATTTCCCTTGATACGATTTTTGGTATTGCTGGTGGAACCCTTGAGGTCCACCCCTGTTCTCATTATGTCCCACCCCTTGCTTCTCATTTTGTTGGTTTCCTCTCGAACTAAAATTATAGGTATTGGGGAAAGGTTCATGCTTGATAAAATAGAAACACTAAGGGTTATGAGGACACATATCATAATTGTGTAGCTCACCCATCCAACACAACTAACCTGACTGTCAGCTTTGACTTGACAGTTTGCTCCTTCACTTAAATTAAACCCTAAAGACTGTACCAATGAGGTCATATTTGTCATTTCCTACTGCACGATTGTCACCGCATCATTGTTAACTTTGGGTGACTCAATCTTTCTCTTGTCTGATTAGGACACAAAATCATTGTCCTCCAATTCTTCAATATTTTTGGACACTCTGTCCAAACAATCCTTCCCCTTAGTGTATGCCTTGTTTTATTAGTCTCCCTGTTTCAGCAGCTGCCGCATCGACTACCTGCTGTATATTTTTTGTTGAGGTCATTTTAGAAGATCTCCATTTGTAAACATTCTGGAATCCTATTACACGAACAACTTTTCACGAGCCTCTTGAATTTGTTCCACTCATCACTCAAAGTCTCTCTATCATTCTGCTCAACACTATCCTAAGCAATATTTGTTGTAAGGAGTTGGTTGTACGACAGAGACACAACTATTAGAATTATCACAGTTGACTTTGTAAGGTCAAAGGATAATAGTGCATATCCACTTACTAAAACCCTAACTAGGAGGTCAGTTGAAGGTTCATAACGAAGAATGAGATTAAAGCCTATAATATGAAATTAATTAGAGAAGTTGTTGGCTTTTTGGTCCTTAATCTCAAATTATATAATTAATCAATATTTTGATATAACAAACCTAATTTTATTTACTAATAATTCTAGTGTTTTGGTGAATATTTCCTGTAGGGCTCGAAATTATGAATCAAACACAATTTGAATTGCCCAAAATCAGAGTTCACACGAAGAAGTTATAGTCGAAACAAGCTTAACGAAAAAAATACCTAAGGTTGTGGAACGGAAAAATACCCGAGGCAGTGGCGTGGCGGTCAAATTATCAAATTAGATTCAATTAGTGAGTGGCATGTAGAGCAAATGGAGGAGTGACACATGGTTGATTATTTGGATTGGTTTTTATAAAGAAAAATATTTTAATATTATTTTAAAAAGAAAATGAATTCAATATTATTTTATGTTTGTGTCTAACGACTATTTTATGACACATGGTGGACTTTTGATTTTTGTTAGGTTGTAAAAGAAATGATTTTTATAAAGATATATATTATTATATCATTATTTTTAATTGTGTCTAATATAATGGCTAGTTTTTTAAGAAATGTTGGACATGTATTTGTTGGGTTGTAAAAGAAATGATTTTATAAAGATATATATTATTATATTATTATTTTTGTTTGTGTGTAACGGCTAGTTGGATTTAAATCTTCACAATTTAACTTTCTTTAATAGATCCAATGGACTATATTTATTTTAGATTTCAACATCTCCTCTCTCTAGTTTCAATCCTCCATAACTCACAAAGTTTCTATTGTTGCTCTCTCCAAGCTTCATTATTTGTTCTATTTATCTAATTATTGAGACAGTTAGTCTTGATTGATTTTTATTTGGTTCGATTTATTATCGATTTTATTTTTTTCTCCAAACTTTTATTGTTATTTCTACTTTTGATTTGAATGATTTCTTTTTTGCTAATTAAAATTAAAATTGGGTCTATCTGTTTAGAGATTGAAATTTGAAATTTCTATTTGTTTTCTTGGAACTTTTTAAATAAAAAACATACAAAATACAAAATGATACAGTTTATTTTTAGAGTATATACATACCATCGGTTCAATTTGGTTTTGATTGGTTTTTGCAATAAAAAATTGATTCGAACGAATACTTTTTGGTTTTCTCCAGGGAAACCAATATGTCCAATTTTATACTAAAAAACCAAAACAAACTGTTAGATTAGTTTGGATTGGTTTGATTTTTCAATGTTTTGGTTTTCTGTATCATCCCTACACGAGAGGGATGACATTGATCAACGACAAGTTTGTTGCCTTTTTGGCCCTTAATTTCAAATTAATGAATTTTAATTAATTAATCAATCAATGTTTTGATGATAACAAACTCAAATTAACTTATTAACATTTGAATCAACTAAATTAGAGCTCAAACGAAGAAGTTATAGCCAAAGCAAGCTTAACGAAAAATATCGAGCGATGAACGACACAAAATTATCCAAATCGACCCAATCTAAGTGACATTTGGAGCCTTAAAAGTGTGACACTTGGTAAAATTTGGTTGGTTTTAAATAGAATTTTTTTTTTGGAATTTAATAGATTTATTTTATAAAGGAAATGAATTTAATATTATTTTAAAAAGAAAATGAATTTAATATTATTTTTTAAAAAATAATTTTAATATTATTTTATATTTGTGTCTAACGGCTAGTTTTTGACACATAGTAAACTTTTTCTTTTTGTTGTGTTTTACAAAATATGATTTTATAAAGCCATATATTATTTATTATTTATTATTTATTATTGAGAGATTTATTTTATTTTATGAGGATTGAATTGTTGAGAGATTTATTTTATATTAGTTTTTGACACATGAGAACTGCTCTCACCAAACTTCATTATTTATTATTTTCATCTAATTCTTGAGAGATTTATTTTATATTATGAGAAATGAATTGTTGAGTGCTATAATTTTGTAAATCTACTCTTTGAGAGAATTTTTCTCATCTTGTTCATCATTTCAAATATTTAGTGGAGAGTTGCTCTTAATCCCTAAAAAGTGCTATTTGTAACTGTAACATCCCAAATTATTTTTTTAGGGTAATTTATGATTTTGAGATGTTTATTGTATTTTTATTATTATTATTTTGGTTGTGGGTGGTTTGTTTGTGATTGGAAAAAAAAAAAGAAACGAGGAAATTGGCTTTATTTAGGGAAGAAAATGTTGGATTTTGGAAAGAAATAAAATAATATAGGTTATAATAATATT
>JBBPDJ010000019.1:8374095-8393739 GCA_037974625.1 Cucumis cinereus | reverse complement strand
GCTCAAGGTTTTGTTTTGCTATATTTATTTGAGTTACTTTGATGGGTTTCTGTTGGATGAGTTTTTTTTTGTTATGTCCCATTCTTAGTTGCGCAATAATATATGTCGCTAAAAGTATACATTTAGTGACTTATGTATGATGTCGCTGTAAAAATTAATTAGTGACGAACAATATGTCACTAAAAGTAGAGTTTTAGCGACGCGCAAGCATTGCGTCGCTAAAACTTTTAGCTACACGGATACAGCGACAGTCCTAGCGACGCGCGTGGTTGCGTCACTAATACTTTTAGCAACGTTTTTTTGACTTTTAGTGACGTTTTCGATGCGCCACTAAAAACTGAATTTCTTGTAGTGCGCCATACCTTAATGTGTCTCCTGAGCAAATCTTGATGGCTCGAAAATGGTGGGATGATAGATGTACTGCGATTGTGCATACAGATTCTCAATAGTCATAGAAGTGAGTGGTCCATATAAGATGAGTGCAAGGTTCAGGCTTCTAATGACTAAAGTTACCCTTTTAGGTAGGGCGCTTTGGCATTAGACTATTTTTGTAACGTCCCGAATTTTCGACCGTAATCCAAGGTCGTTACTTAAGTAAAAATTTATTAAATCCGTTTTAAAAGACGAGGTCAAAACAAACAAATACTTTAATTTAATCTAAATAAAATAATAAAGGATTTTCAATCGTTTCATCAAATAAATAATGGAAAAGATAGGAAAAGAACCTAGATGGGATCCCTAAAATAGTTTTCTAACCAAAATCGTTACAAATAAAAGAAAACCAACAAAAGTTTAATCATAAAGAAAACAAAAGCCCAAAAACCGTAAGCGAAAGCAAAATAGGTCTCCTAGTCCCTCCTGATATGGTCACTGGTTCTACTTGTCCTCGCCGATCCATTCTTACCTTTGCCTGAAATAAAACATAGAAAGGAATGAGTATAAAAAAATACCCAGTAAGCAAAACCGCTACAGGCTCCACTGGCTGACCGTTAACTTTCTTTAAGTCTTGTACTTTACAACACACAGTCGGGTGGTTGAGTACTGACAAATATGTCGGAACAGGTCTCATTCAAACCCCCTTCACGACCCTGTCACAGCAAAACGCCACATAGGCTTGCCCTAAGAACGAACGTCGGAACAAGGCTCGTACAGACCCCTTTCACGACCTTCAGTGACGGGTGCCACACAAGCTGGTCGACTATATGCCACACAGGCTAGTCGACGGTTGCCGCACAGGCTGGTCACTGGCTAGTCAGAATCAAGTCAGCCGTACGACTTGAAAACTGACCTATCGTTTTCTACCAAATACAAACTAATTAAGTAAGTTAACAGAAACTGTATCCAATTAAGTCCAAAACAAGCATTATGATCATAATAATCCAAACATGTCTCAAACAGCAGATAACACAGGTAAACGGTAAAACAAATCATGCATAATCCAAACAGATTATAAACCAGATAGCCCGAGGCCAACCCCTAAATCAGGCACATAACGAACCATCTTAACATCTTATACGCCAAAAGCGTAGATTCCGTAGAAGTAATTCTTACCTCAAGTTTCAGAGTTTTTCTTACCCGAACTAACCTCCAATCGACCCTAAACATACGAACAACAATTAATAAACCTTTTTCAAAAGAAACATTAAGTAATTCTCACTATTAATAAGCACTTCCAAACTCACCAAGAAAACCAAGGCGGTTATACCACAACCAATCCCGATCGACTCTTCAATTTGAACCTTCAAGCAACAAGGAAAAATACCCAATTAATCTAAGGAAAAATCTTAATTAAAAATTCCATTGGGCACCCTAAAACAAATTTGAAATCTTCCCAGTCTTACCAACAAACTAACACAGAGTGCAGTGGCAGCAGAGACGGAAAATGATAGAACACGGCTTAGCTCGGTGGCTCGACTCAGCTCGGCTTGGCGGTTAGGCTCGACTCAAGGGAAGCAGATCCGACTCAAGAAGCAGCGGCGCACGGTCAGGGGAAGGCTTGCAGATCAGGTCGCGGTGCAAACAGAGAGGCTTTTAGCTCAGTGTTGCTGCGACGATAGATGGCATGCGGCGCGACTTAGACGACGACGAGGGAGGCAGGCGCGGCGACTGGTCTCGGGCGCGATGCAAACGAAGGGGTGGTCGGCTTTCCAGATCTGGCGATGCGAGGAGAGCGGTTGGGCGCTGGGCGCGGCTACGAACGGCGAGGCGATGGAGTTCGGCGTGAGGGCGGCTGGGCGTTCGGCGAAATGGAGATGACGCGGCTGCTGCTTGGCTCGCGGGGTTCGGCTCGGATGGATAGGCGTGCGCGAGCGGCGTCGTGGTGGAGCTGGGCGGCTGGCGATGGAGTTCGGCGTGAGGCTTGCGAATGGATGGCACGGCTGGGCTCGGCGATGATGAGACGTGGCTGCGAGCGGAGGGGAGCGGCGGCGGCTAGGGTTTACAACTAGGGTTTTGCAAGAGGAGGAGGATTGGGGAAGATGGATTGCACGTTTTTCAATGTGCATTAAATAAAATAATAATATTATAATCAATATTATTATCACTTATACCGTTTTGTTTCTTTCCAAAAATAAAATCCAAAATCCTCTTTCCTAATTAATACCCATTCTCTTCCTTTTCTTTTCACCAACCACAAACAAACAACCCTCAACAATTAAAATTAAACCCCAAACTTTAAACCCAAAAACTAAACATCCCAAAAATTACAATTTTACCAACAATTAATAAGATAATTAATAAAAAATTACAAATTACCTTGAAAATTTGGGATGTTACAATTTTGCAATTGTCTTTCAATCAACAGTCAAATGGAGGAAAAAAGCTTGCCAAACATATCTCTGAGCTCAGAGGTCTGTCTGGCCTCTTATTCTTTCCGTTCGACAACTTGCCTTGTGCACAACGCATAATACATACTATGTGGTTCGTTAGCCCTGCTAAACCTGACATAAGAAAGAAAACAAATTCAAAGAAAAAGAAAGCTCTAACTAGAAACTTAACTAAATGAAATAGAAATGGCACATATGAGGTAAGAACGCCATTTTGTTGGAGTTAGATTTACTGTTGTATGCAAATCTCAACCAAACAAAAGAAATTTATAAACTACCAAATCCTACTTCTATTACTATGATAGTGTAGCAATAGTGGCAAGTTCGGGTCGATTCATAGCGAAGTGTGTTTAGTTTTTGTTAAGCTAAATTTCTAGTTACCGATTGATAAATCGGGGGAGGGGGTTGTGATGGATAGAGACAAAGTGCAACGGGTAAATGTAACCTAGGATAGAAGTGATTCAGTTTTCGAGAGTAAGAAGAGTTCCTATGTAATTTCAGCCATCGATTTCCGTTAATTAGACATGCAATTGATTTGTGTGTGCACAACAACTTGGTTGACATGACATAACTAGCCTCTAAAACACGATCATATAGGCCAACAACTAGCTAAGAATGAACCAAACAAGTGTCCTAACTATTAGTTAAGGTAATTAAGCAAGCTCAACTAACCTACTCATTTTAAGTTCAATTGGGTCTAAAACACGATCATATAAAACTCTTGACATGACCATTACGCTTTAGGATTCCATTTTGTCATTAATTAGTAAATTTCCCTAACCAAATTAATCAATTTATCTTTGAACCTTAGTTAAACATGCAATCTAACTAAGCTACAAACACAAGGTTAACTAATTGCTACTTAATCAAATATGGGTAGACATGCTAGAATGAATGTAAAAAAACCTATGAGATGATTAGCAGAAACATACATGCTCATGAAAGATTGCCTAAAACATATACATGCATTTTGAAATTGAGATAGATTCAACAAAGACATAAGTCCATGACCATTCGCCAAAATCCAAAACGCAGCTGCATTCCACACTTTGTTGTTCTCAACCTTTGAGCGCTAATGCATGGCAAGCGTCGGTACACTCTATTTAGGGACATTTTCGGTCATTTTTTTCTTTTGAAGCTCTGTCTGCTCGATTTGACTCCAATAGCACTAAATCAATGTCGAACAATACGAAGTAGGCATTCAAACACATTATACGTCTTCAAGAAATTGGACATACAATGACACTAATGAACAGCGCAAATGAGAGGGGGAAGAAAAAATTGTGTCATCTTTTCCAAAAACCGAGTTTTTGGCAGGAAAAGACGGAAGTTTTTGTATTAAAAACATAATAATAACTATTTATCACAGCTATCAGTATGAGATATAAAAAGATGATTTTTATATTAAATTTAAATAACATGGATTTTTTTATGTTTAACATTATTTGATTTAAATTCGGCTTTAGAATATATTAAAACACACATGTACCAATAGAAATTATTTAGCCTCTGAAACTTGGACTTCTAATATCATTTGATAATTAAGTTCAATTACCCTAGACATGTTTGCGTTCTAGTTTAATAACTTTTTAGCTTAGAAGTATAGTTTAAAAAGTTCAAAATTGTTTTATATATGTATGTATATATGTATGTATGTATATATAGATATGTATCTATATTTCTTATTAAAAATAAATATTAAAATCAAAGATTTATTTGGTAACTATCTAGTTTTTTATTTTTAGCTTTTAAAAACAAAACCTATAAACTTTATTACATCTCTAAATTTTATTGATTTAATTCTTATCTACTCTCTAACACGGTTTTCAAAAATCAAACCAAGTTTTGAAAACTAAAAAGACTAAGTATGATTTGGTAAGGATTTTCATTTTTTATTTTATTAAATTACGTCAATAAACATTTCTTTTACGAAAAATTATTATTTTTAATCTAAAAGGTTTTTCACTTCACAAAACTAACAACCTTTCTCAAAATTATTTTTTCTAGCCTCTTTTTTACTTTTTCAAATTTTAAGTGGAGGACTTGACATACTGAAAATATGAGTGAAATGACTGTTTTTTTTTTTTTTTTTTTTTTGTTGGGATGATGCAAAAATTTTAGTTTGTCAATTGTATATGTGTTGGTTTTGATGTCCTAAAACTCATGATTTGTGAATGTTAAACTATTCCATTATGCAATAAAGTTGTTATGCAGGTATTGTTCAATAAATTGTTATTAAATAAGACATTTACTTATAATTCAATAAACTAAAATTTTTAGACTATAGTCTGAGTACTTGAACTTTATATAGTGACATAAATGTGGATCATCACGTATGAGTAGATAGTCTAAATGGTTTATGGTATAGGAATAAGTTAGACGCCTTATTCTAAGGACACTATGGATGTGGCCTGCTTTGTAATTAGTATGAGTGATTTGTGATGTGATCCCAAATCGTTCATCACATCATGTAGAGACATGTGAGAGTGGGTGTCCTATGTAAAAGAGAGTTTGTATAAGATCAGACCATGAAACGTCACTTTTACATTATAATATCATTTACTGTTTAAAACTGACTATTTCAACTTTGATGACCTAGGTAACTTGATCTTAATTCTGAGTTAACTATGAACTCCTGTTTACTCGGGATTATCCTTAAATCTACATATGTGAGGGTAGCTCATCAACGATGACCCAATAGACTCCCATTTCACGGGTAAGTATGGGTGAATAGTTGGGGACATAGGGTACAAGATAGAATTCACTCAAACCCATTTCTAAGGATAATAGAGAAATTGTTCCTTTAAGTGTTGACTCCGATATTTGAACAAGTGGCTATGCCCTCTCATTGGCTTGAGAGGGATTTGGTTTATTGGTTGAATCATAAGTGGACTCTTCATTAGAGGGTCAGCTGAGTCTTAAGGAATAAGATGTAATTTCGAAAGTAAAATTGTATTTTAACCTAGCTAAAGTTACGAACAACCTGTGAAGGGTTAACTTACTAATCATTGTTAGATCAGGTGGATGTAAATATATCTAAGTGATGAGAGTGCATCTACAGGTTATAGTGGACAATCGTGCTAGTTAACAAATGTTGTTTAACTAGGATAAAAGAGTTTAGCATGTTAATCTCAGATCGTTGAAGCTCAAAGTTGTATGTCCATTAGGTCTCTCTACTAGTTTATTAAAGAATTAAACTTAGAACAATGTGATCGATAATTAAATATGTATTATGCATTTTTTTTGTATTATTTACTTGTTGATTTCGTAACAAACTACTATCAGAGCCAAATCTTTTGATTTCAAAGTTTTGCATTTGTTCGATAATTAAAGATGTCTGGCATGACCGTAAAAGTTGACAAATTCAAACTGACTATTTCTATGATTGAGCCACTGAAAAGAAAGGTGCACCTTGTTGATATAGGTAGTAACTTTCATTTCTTTTAAGTCTTTCCTAACCTTACTTTCATGTCCTCAAGATCCCTCTCATTCAGATGTGATATCAGTTCATTCATGTCCCTCCTAAACTCGGGGTGTTACATGTCCACCAACTTTCGCTTGATTCGTTCCCGAACCAAATCCTATTGGAAGAGGTTCCACTCTGATATCATCTGTAACGCCCCATGCCCAGGATTCGAACCAGGATTTAGAATCTAGATTTGACAACTAACGGCCCTGACATTCTCCTGCGTTCCTTGCGACCTGGCAATATCATCTTTACTTGTGTTAAAGGCTTATTAGAGTGGTAGTTGTTCCCACAAACCAACATAGATCCTTTCAACATGCTTTGTCCTCACTCAAATGCATGGGAAAACTCCTAGGAGGTCACCCAAAATAGAATTGTTCCAAGCTAAACACGCTCAACTTTGAAGTTCTTATGATTGAGTCATCGAAAAGGAAGGTGCACCTTGTTGATAAAGGTAGTAACTTTCATTTCTTTTAAGCATTTCTTAACCTTACTTTTATGTCCTCAGGATTCCTCTCATTCATATGTGATATCAGTTCATCCATGTTTTCCTTCTAAAGTCAGAGCGTTATAAGAATATTGCAGATTTCTTGACGAAAGGATTGCTAATAGAGCAAGTCACATATACATCGAGGAAAATTGGACTAAAGCCTATGAAATGAGTTATCTGGTGGTAACCTAACCTAGTTGACTGGAGATTCCAAGATCTAAGTTCAATAGATAAACTAACTGGATAATTCACAGTTGACACACTACAAAGCTTATAGTTTTTTCCATTTCTATGATATTCTAGAGTGTGTGATCTGTTGAAGTTAAGGTTATATTGATGTCTTGTTTTACAAGAGAAGTAATGACAGAATACTCTTAATCTATATTACCTACGTTAGAGTAGAAGTTGGGTCACTTCTATGAGAACTTTTCAAATGGCTTATGTTTTCTAAAGCTCTCATGAATTCAAGATTTTGTCCAGAACAAAAATGGACACAAAGGTATAGAACTCAAAAATACAAAATAAGTTGTGTGTAGATAATATCTATTGTCTCAATTCATCAATGCGAATGATAGTTCCAAAGCTTGGTCTCACTATTTCTTCGATAAATTCGATTGATATTCACTAAGGAAGGTTCAAGTCTTGAAGATACCTCTTCCGATGCATAGCTTGTCTATTTGCTCTCAACGGTTTTGCTTGATTTTTCTCTTCCTTTCATGTGGGGGATTGTTGGATTATTATAGTGAAAGAAAGTGAAACTTTGGCAAATTTTCAAACATAAAAATTGGATTTAATTGTGTAAATTAAATTCATTTGTTAGAAACTTCAAATTGAATTGAAACCATCAAATAAAGATGTTGTTTCATGTACAAATTTAATATGTATGAAAATTAAATTTGTTGTTTTTTCAATTTGAATGAGTTATGTTTGATTTTAGTCAAATAACAACTAATTTGAGTTAAATTTGACAAATGTTTCAACCTTTGTATTTATTTGATTTTATTTTGTATTTTGGAGAGTTACTAAGTTTATAGTCTATAAATAACAACTTGTTCCTTCATTTGTATCATCCATTTGTATCATCCATTCCAAAATTGAAGAGTTCTCTCTATTATTTCTTTCTTTCTTTCTTTCTTTTCTTTGTTCTTGTGTTGAGTTCAGAGTAAGTATCCAAGAGTTCTGCCAGATCTGAGTAGTTCGAGGTTGCAGTTCTATCGGAGTTAATCATTGTATCATAATGAGACGATCGTTATAGTCTGCTTGCAAGCCCGTGCAAAGCGAATAATTGTCTTCAGAATAGTGCTTATCAGAAGCATGCCTCGACTATGATTTGAGTATACAAAGTTTTTATGTTCTTTCAAGTATTTGATTGTTTTCATATATAAGCCTTATTATATCAACTGACTTAAGTATATTTGTTTCTAATTGGGTTGTAATGAGTTTACTAGTTTATTCAGTTCATATTATATTCAAAGTTTTCCCCCAACAGAAGGTTCATGATTCCTTCATAAGTATGTTGGTTGTTATCCACTAAAGACTATTTTCATAAGTATGTTGGTTGTCACAACGAGAGTCAAGAGACTTTCAAGTATTTTAATACAGTCAGAGATTCTGATGTTGTAACTATACTTACGATCAAAGGGACCCTGAAAAAGGAAAGAAACAACTTCTCTAAATCTACACCCTTAAGTACAACCTTTTTGTGAAAATAAAATGGAAAAACTGAACTTTAATGTTTCAAACTAAAAATTGTGGTCGAAAAGTTGTGTTTCGTAAATTAGGTAAGGGCAAAATTGAAGCCAATTAAATAAGAACTTAATGAAGGAAAAAATGGATACCGTGTGGGGCGCTCCACTTAAAATCCGAAAAAGAAAGAAATAGATTTTTAAAGTGGGTTTTAGGAAAGAGGTTAGTTTTGTAAAAAAAAAAAACACTCTCTAGGTTAGACGTAACAATTTCTCACTTCTAAGTTTTATGATTTGCTATCTACCTTTTGTCAATACTTCAAAAGATGAAGTCAAAATTTGAAAATTTTCTTTCTAAAAAGGAGAGTTTTAAAAATTTAGTTTTGTTTTTGAAATTTGTCTAATAATTCGTAGTTAAGAAAGAAGTAAATCATTATAAGATAATGAAAGAAAAAGACTTAATTTTCAAAAACCTAAAATATAAAACAAAATGCCTACAAAAAACGAGGAGCAAGTTTTTAAAGACTTGTTTTTGTTTTTGAAACTTAGCTCATAGTTCAAACTCTTTTATTTAAAAAATATGAATCACTATAAGAAAATGAGAGAAAATTGGCTTAAATTTGAAAAAAAAAAAAAGCAAATTAGAAATGTCTTCACACATTTTTTAGGATAGTTTTCAATTTTCTTAAATAATAGACTCAACTCCTAGCCAAATTTAAATACAAAAACAAATTTTTAAAAAATTCTTAGGGTTTAAATTTATTTTTGAAAAGAAATAAAGTTTATTTAAAATAGTTTAAATTTAATTTCAGAATGTTATAATTTTTAATTTTTTTTTCGTAAAAAATGAGAATCATAAAAGTCAACTATTTACTAGGAGTTTGATATCTTTCATTTTCACTCTTTGTAGAAATGACTTTATTAAATTGATTAATTAATATGAAAGTGTCATAAACCCTAATAAAATATTATAGCTAAAAAGGACCATTTGTAATTAATCAGCTTAATTAATATATTTCGTAAGTTTACCAACTTCGTTTTTCTAAAGACTTGCTAATTGTGATTAAAAGCTTAATCTAAGCAAACATTACATTTATTACCAAAAAAAAGATCAACATTAATAATAGATTTTAAAATTGATTTTAAAATAGTAACAATAATAGGTTAAAAAGTATTTTTGGTCAAAGTATTAATTTACTTCTTAAATTTTGGTTTGAAATGAAATAGTACTTAGACGTTCAATTTTTATATCAATTTAGTTTTTATTTTTTAGTATGTAATAATTTATTTCTTGTACTTTCAAATTTTCAACATTTTAGTTCCACCATGCAATAATTCATTAAAATTTGATGTCAATTTTTATTATTATACCATGCAATATAGATTTTGGATTTTATAAAGTATCGAATTTTTAATTAGTTTATCGGTTTATTTATGTAAGAAATATCACTAAATTTTCACACTAATTTTTATAATATGGATGAAATCAATAAAAATTTTAAAGTACAATACCTAAATTAAATCGTAACAAAAATTTTGTGGTTAAAGAGGTAACGAGAAATGGAAAAGCTTCTATTTCATAATCTTTTTGTTTTCTGTTTTCTGTTTTTGTTGTTTTCTGGTTTTATGTCCACTGTTTTTTGTTTTCTAATAAAACTACAAATTGTGATTAACTATTTATGTTTTAGAAACCTTTCGTAATATTTATAAACAATAAACAAAAAACAGTTATCAGAATCTTGAAAAATGAGAAAAATGAAAAAAAAACAGGCAATATGACATTATGTTTGTAAGAAACTAGTAATTGTATTATTAGTTGGTTATATTATATGTCAACTAAAATTATTTTAAAATTAATTAACCTATTGCTACGTCACCGTTAAAATAATATTATATCAATAGAAAAAATGACATGTCATTTCTTTATTAATTTACCAAAATTCGTTGTACTAATACAAACATTTGAAAATTTTATGTTTGTTCACCCACTACATTTTTTTTATAGGGTCAAAACATATAAATTCCTAATTAAATTCTAAAATGGAAGAAAATAAAATTGACATCTAATTTAAATGAATTTACTGTAAAAATAAAAAATAAAAACCATGCTGAAAAAATATAAGAAAACAGATACGATATTAAAGAAAAAAAAGTTATGAGACGAAGTTATATTATAAGAGCATGTTTGCTTCGCAAATGGAATTATATTTTATGTTTTAAGATTTACTGAGTTTAGTGAATACATATTTGGTACAAAAATAATACATTTTATATTTTTTTTGTATTAGGAATTTTGAAATTTGAAATTTAAAATGCGAAAATTATATTGATAAAGACAAAAATATTTAGAAATATAATATATCATTCTATGAACCTTTAGTTTAAACAAAATAATAAAATATGTATTAAGTAATGTATTATATACATTAAATTAGGTTAAACTCAAAGTTTGGTTCCTATAATTTGGATATAATTAATTTAAATAAATTTAAAATCTTGTTGTAATTGTAAATATTTATAACAGTTTTGCCATTTACAACCAAACTTAGATATAAAAACAATGATCACTAAATACATCCAACAATAATTAATGCATATCACTAAACCCTTTTTAAAATGGTCAAGATTTGATTAACTTCACATGGATCCAACTAATTTAATTTATTTGTATATATAAACTGAAAAGTCAGAAATAAACACAACTTGGCCTCTCACTAAAGGTTTAAGCTACTTGGAATATGTTATATATATAATTTATAATTTATAATTTATAATTTATAAATATGTTTCTTTATTATTGTAAGCAAGAAAATGATTTGACAATCATAATCTATATTATTGCAATTGGGAAGAACACATAACCTAAACGTCATCAGATTGTGATCCAACATTTTTTGATATGTCAATTTGGTGACATTTTGCAAAATGTCAAGAATCGATAGCGAATATTGCATACGAAATGATCTTTTTCAAAACAAATTTGGAAATTAATGTAATATAATTAATGTAAAACAAATTAAATTAATTATATGTAAAACAATCGCAATCCTGGTTGATGTAAATTTGCAACTAAACTTTGGTAGTTAACTATTAATTTTTAGTAAAGAGAGAATCATAGAATTGAAACTTTTACACTATGTTTGTTGCTTCTTCATTCTAGTTTAGTTTAGGTTTTTTTTTTCTTGGGTATTTAATAATGAAGAACAAAATCACCGTTTTGATTACTTTGAATTTGTTGGAGTTGGTATGTTTTGAGAAATTAATAATGAGGGAAAGTAGCTAAGGCATCATCTATTTCATCGTATATTTTCAACTTGCAATAAACAATGAAAACACTTCTTCAATATTTGTTTTTAGAGATCTTTTCAATTGATCAGTGTTAAAAGAAGTAGCTATTTTTAGAACATCGAGCATACCAATTGTTTTAACATTTTGTTAAGAGGTAAGAAATATACGTTTTTTTTTTCTATAAAGATATTGGATTGCTAAAGAGGAAGAGGGATCTTACAGCTCAAGGTAAGACAAAAAAAATCCCACAAAAACAAGAAAAAATACAACAAAGATATCAACTAACCAAACAGAAAGATACATAAAAGGCACACACAACTCAAGGGAAAAGATCCAAAAGATAAGAGGTTGCATGAGAGCCCACCCCACCCCACATGAGAAACCCCAAGCAACTTAACTTTGGATGTATGTGTATGTATGTGTATATATAGAAAGAAAGTGAAAGTTTATTGAATATTGAAACTTATAAACAAGTTTAATTGTGTAAATTAAATTCATTAATTAGAAACTTGAAACTGAATTGAAAACCATTCAATTAAGATGACGTTTCTTGAACAAATTTAACATGTATGAAAGTTAAATTTGCAGTTTCTTCAATTTGAATTAGTTACAGTTCAATTTTCATACTTATTTGAATTTATTTTGTATTTTGGACAGTTACTAAGTTGCTAGTCTATAAATAACAATTTGGTTCTTCATTTGTTGTATCCTATTCCAAATTCAAAGAGTTCTGTCCTATCTTTAATGTCTTTCTTTCTTTCTTTCTTTTATTATTGAGTTGAGTTGAGACCAAGTATCCAAGAGTTCTGTCAGATCTAGGTAGTTCGAGGCTGCAGTCCTACAAGAATTAGTCACTGTATCCTACTGAGACAATCGTTATAGTTTTCTTGCGAATCCATGTTGAGCAAATAATTATCTTCAAGACAACGTTTATCATAAGCATGTCTGACTACGATTTTAGTGTACAAAGATTTTGAGGTTTTTTCAAGTCTTTGATTGATTTCGTATTTAAGCCTAGTTACATAATCTGGATTATGTTTGAGTCTGAATATTATACATTATATGTACTTGTTTCCAATTGAGGTGTAATTAGTTTGTTAGTGTATTAAGTTCATATTATATTCAAAATTTTCTCGAAGAACCTGAAGACAATTGATATCTAAATTGATGGTTGCAAACCCCTTTACCAATGTTGCTACTTCTGTCATGATGGGATCACCCATTATCAAACTTCATGCTGAAAAACCAAAGTTCAAGGGAGACAACTTCAAGAGATAGCAACAAAAGATGATATTCTATCTCACTACGTTGAATCTTGCTTACATTTTGAAAGAAGATTGCCCAAGTACCCCACCAGAAGGTGTAACTCCTGAAACGGGAACTGTGAAGCAAGCATAAATGCATTCAAACTTTCTGTGCCATAAGTATATACTTAGTGGTCTTGAGGACAATTTGTATAATGTATATTGCAATGCCTACAATACATCAAAAGTATTGTGGGAGGCACTAGACAAGAAGTACAAGCTGAAATATGATGGTACTAAGAAATTCTTCTTGAAAAATTATTAGATTGCAAGATGATTGCCACCAAATTGGTAGTCAGTCAGATACAATAATTGCAAATTATCATAAGTGATTTGCAAAGTGAAGGATTGGATATCAGTCAACCATTCCAAGTTGCTGTTGTGATTGAGAAGTTGTCTCTTTCATGAAAAGACTTCAAATATTATCTCAAACACAAGCGAAATGAGTTATCCATGGAGAACCTTGCAGTGAAGCTTCGCATAGAAGAGGATAACAGAAAAGGAGATAAATTTCCGTCAGAAGTTGAAGCCAAAGCTAATATTGCTGAAGCTTTAAAGCAAAAACCCAATAAGCAAAATTTTAAGAAGAAAGATGCAAAATCATGGGAATGATGTTAGTGCATTCGAGAAAATTTCTGGGTTTGTAGTAAGAGTGGTCATACCGTTGCAATGCGCAAGCACAAAAAGGAAAAAAATTCCAACAATCAAGCCAACCCGTGAATAATGACGATCTTGTTGCCGTCATTTTTTAGGTAAATATGATTTTAGACATCAAAAGTTTGTGGATTAATACAAGTGCTACTAGGCAAATTTGTGAGGACATCATTGTTCATTACACATAAGAAGTAAGATGGAAACGATAAGTTGTGCATGGAAAATACTTCCATTGCCTCTGTGGAAGGAAAAGAAAAGATCCTAGTGAAATAGACTTCTAAAAAGATACTTACCCTTAATGATGTATGGCATGTGTCAGAGATTCATAAGAATCTAGTGTTAAGAACTCTACTAAATAAAAGTGGGTCAAGCTTGTATTTGAGTCGGATAAATTTATTCTCACAAAAGCGGTATGTATGTGGGAAAAAGCTATTTGTGATGACATGTTCAAATTGAATGTACTGACACAAATGCCAAAGAATAATAATAGTGATATCAACTTTTCTGCTTATGTTATTTAGTTGTGTGATATTTGACATTCTAGATTGGAGCATATCAATTATCATTCTCTAAATAGAATGGTAAGTTTAGGACTATTGTCGAATTTTAACATTGATAATAGACACAAATGTTAAGTTTGTGTTGAATCAAAGTTTACTAGAAAGTCATTTTCATCTGTGGAAAGAAGTAATGAGAAGTACTCCCACACGAGGTCGTAAGAGATACTTCGTCACATTCATTGATGATTGTGGTAAATATTGCTATGTATATTATTACATAGTAATGATAAAGCCTTTAATATTTTTAAAAGATATAAGGCAGAAGTTGAAAATCAACTTGACAAGATAAAGTAAAGATGCTTAGATCAAATAGGGGTGGTGAATATGAATCATTATCACTATATGAATTTTGTAAAGTTAATGGTATAATCCATCAAACTACATCACCTTCCACAATAAAATGATGTAGTTGAAAGAAAGAATTGAACTTTAAACGACAATGTTAATTGCATGTTAAGTAGTTTAGGTTTACCTCACAATGTGTGGGAAAAAGTTTTGCTTACAACAAATTTTATACTAAATAGAGTTTCACATAAGACTAATAAATCGCCTTGTGATGTCTAAAATGGAAAGTTACACATATAAAATGTTGAAAGTATGGGGGTGCTTGAAAAAGGTACAACTTCATTTACCAAAAAGGACCAAACTTGGACCTAAGACAATTGATTGTGTTTTTATAGGCTATGCAAAGCAAAGTGTTGCATATAGATTTATTATAATTTAATCAGAAATATCTTATATTATAATAATTTTATAATGGAATATATTGGAACTGAATTGTTTGATTATATATTTTCTTTAGAAAGGAAGGACACAAAATTATTGGTGCCAAAAGAACTAATGAAGCTAGCTCTTTTAAAGGCCAAGACAATCAGAAAACTGAGTTTGCACCTAGAAGAAGCGAAAGAACTATAAAACCCACTTCTTTTTTACATGATTTCATAACTTATATGATAGAAGGTGAGCCTCAAACTTTTTAAGAAGCTGTATCATCTCCTGATGTCCCTTAGTAGAAGGAAGCTATCAATAGTGAGCTAGAATCCATTTTATAGAACAATACATGGGTATTAGTTGATTTGCCTCCTAGAAGCAAACCAATTGGGAATAAATGAATTTTTAAGAAAAAGCAAAAGGCGAATGACACTATTGATAAATACAAAACTCACTTCGTAGCCAAAGGCTTTCGCCAAAAGGAAGCACTAGATTTCTTCAATACCTATTCTCCAGTGACGAGTATTACATCTATAAGGGTTTAATTTCAATAACAGCTTTACAAAATTTGAAAATACATTTAATGGATTTAAAAACTGCATTTTAAATAAAAATTTAGATGGAGAAATTTATATGCAATAACTTGTAGGGTTTGTTGTTAAAGAACTTGCAGACAAAGTTTGTAAGCATTTTAAGTCTCTTTATGGGTTGAAACAAGCACTCAAACAATGGCATGAAAAGTTTGATCATACTATGTTATCAAATGGATTTAAGATAATAGAGTGTGATAAATGTGTTTATGTTTAAACCATAGATAAAGAGTATGTCATTGTGGATGATATGTTAATAATGAGCACATATAAAAGTGTCATTGATTCCATTAAGAGGATGTTGAAATCCAACTTTGAAAGACCTTGGTCATGCTGATGTTATCCTTGGAATTTGAATAACAAGAAATCCAAGTGGATACGCACTCTCTCAATCTCACTATATCGAAAAAGTGTTGAGAAAATTTGATCATTTTTTGAGTAAGTTGACTCTTACAACATTTGATCCAAATTGTAACTTTAAGAAAAACAATGTTGAAGGTGTGTCTTCTCTAGAATATTCTATACTTATTGATAGCTTAATGTACATAATGAATTGTACAAAACCTAATCGTGCCTATTTAGTAGAAAGGTTGGCAAGATACACCAACAATCTTTGATATGACCATTGGAATGCGTTAGTTAAAGTTCTAAAGTACTTGAAGTACACTCTAGACTATGGATTGCATTATACGAAGTATCCACACGTACTGAAGGAATATAGTGATGCTAATTTGATTTTTGATAGCATGGAGACTAAATCAACCAGTGGACATATTTTTACCATAGGTGGAGTAGCTATTTCATAGAAAATTTTAAAACAGACGTGTATAACACGTTCTACTATGGAATCAGAGTTTATAGCTCTTGTTAAAGCAGAAGAAGAGGTAGAATGGTTTCGATGTTTTCTTGAAGATATTCCAATGCGGCCAAAGTTTATAAGTGCAATATGTATTTATTGTGATAATTTAGTGGCAACAAGGAGAGCCAAGAATACTGTCTATAATGCAAGTCACGACATATTAGGCACAAGCACAATTCGATAAGGCAATAACTCTTTGGTGGAATAATTTCAATTGATTATGTGAAATCAAAAGAGAATATTGCAGATCGTTTGACGAAAGGATTGTCAAAAGAGCAAGTCACATTTACATTGAGAGAGATAGGGCTAAAGTCTACAAAATGAGTTATCTGGAGGTAACCTAACCTATTTGGATGAGGATCCTAAGATCTAGGTTCAATAGAAAAACTAGCTGGATAGTTCATAGTGGACACACTACGAAACTTATAGTTTCTTCCTATTTCTATAATGTTCTAGAGTGTGTGGTATGTTGATGTTACGATTTTATTGATATTTTATTTTACAAGAGGAGTAATGAAAAAATACTCTTAATCAATATTATCTAGGTTAGAGTACAAGTGTGGTCGCTTCTATGAGAACTTTTCAAATGGTTGTTCTCTAAAGCTGTCATAAATTCAGGATTTTATCCAAAACCAAAATAGACACAAATGTATTGAACTCAAAGATACAGGATGTGTTGTCTTTGATATCTATTGTCTAAATTCACCAGTGAAAAGGATAGTTCTAGAGCTTAGTCTCACTATTTCTTCGGTAAATTCAATGGTTAAGGAATGTTCAAGTCCGGACAACAACTCTCCTGTTGCATAGCTTGTCTATTTTCTATAAACAATTTTGTTTGTTTTTTCTCACTTTCTTTCATGTGGGGAATTGTTGGATATATATGTATATATATAATGAAAAAAGTAAAAAGTTGTTAAATATTCAAACGTACAAATGGATTTAGTTGGGTAAATTGAATTCATTTGTTAGAAACTTCAAATTGAATTGAAATCATCAAATTAAGATGATGTTTGATGAACAAATGTAATATCAATTTGAACTAGTTATGTTTGATTTTAGTCAACAACGTAATTAAATTAAATTCGACATATCTTTCAATTCTTATACTTATTTGAATTTATTTTGTATTTTGGAGAGTTACTAAGTTTCTAGCCTATAAATAGCAACTTGGTTCTTCATTTGTTGTATACTATCCAAATTCGAAGAGTCTGTCCTATCTTTAATTTCTTTCTTTCTTTCTTTCTTTCTTTTATTATGGAGTTTAGTTGAGAGCAAGTATCGAAGAGTTATACCAGATCCAAGTAGTTTGAGGCAACAGTTCTTCTGGAGTTAGCCCTTGTATCCTGTTGAGACAATCGTTGTATTCCACTTCCAAGTTCGTGCAGAGCGAATAATTATCTTCGGGAGAGCCTTATCATAAGCATGCCTCGACTATGGTTTTGTATGCAAAATTTTGAGATTTTTTAAAGTCTTTGATTGTTTTTATATTTAAGTCTACTGAAATCATCTGGCTTATGTTTGAGTCTGAATATTATACATTAAGTGTATTGCTTCCAATTGAGGTGTAATCAGTTCTTTAATGTATCAGTTCATATTATATTCAAAGTTTCATCTAACAATTAAAGCAAAAAATAAAAATCTAAGACCGAACATTCAAACTAATCACCTAGAGAAGACAAAAAACTATGAACATGCATAGTACACTCATACCAAACATGATAAATAACATCACACAAAGAAAATCTTTAGACCTTACGTTTAGTTGATTGCCTACTCTTAAGTGACAAATTCAATTGAGTTTCACATCCCAATGTGAGATTGTTATGAATCATGGTGCTCCACAAGTTTTGATTGAAACAATACAAGGTCTAAACCAACAATCATTCAACAATCATTCAATCTTCACATACAACAATCATTCCTTAATTTCAAATGCTACATGCTAACCCAAGAGACGAAGAATCTTTTGAACTATTGAACGTCAATGTTTGCTCGGTTGAAGTAGACCATGGAGTAGGCATTAAGTGTCCATGAGCCCAAGCACTTTGAAGAATTCATGTGTTAGTTCACAGAACATTTTTATTGTAATTCCATTTTATTTTAATTTTATGACAAGTTAAGGATGGTGGTTGGAAGATTAGTTATTGGAAGATTGACAACTACTTTAATGTTTTATTTTGTTTTTTTGGTATTTATATTAAATAGGTTAGAATGTTGACAAAGCTATATAAAGCCTTCTTAGAATGTTGACAAATCTATCTAAAGCCTTCTACCCTTCTATTTGGTTTTAAAAAAATATTTTTATGAATTAAATTTGAGATCTTATATTGAGAACTTTTCCTTGAAACTTACAATTTTTATGATAGAATTCATGTGAGTCATTCAATCTAATTTTGATCAAGTTTGATTGTGAGAAGACTCAATTTAAGAAAAGATTTTCAATCATACTTCTAGATCTTTGATCTAAAAGGTTGTAATCTAATTATAATCTTCTCTTGGTTGATCAAAATTCGCATAAGAAGTTGTTATTTTCTTATATTGAAAGAGTTCTTGCTTTCTACAATAGCTTGAATCTTTGGGTTGAAGATTAAGATTGCCTGATAATTTGGTGTCAGAGCATAGGATGGATCTTTGTGCTCTACTTTAGAATTGATACCGTCTTTCGTTCTTGTTTTTTATTTTAATTAAAGTTTTCATTTTCATCCTTTCATTTCTTTGTTGCCTTTTCCATCTATTGGTCTTCATCTTTTTATTGTGAGATCCATGTCCTTCCAAAGAACCTTACTAGAAGAACATTAAAAAAAATGATCTTTAGACTCAACTCCATCAATACACAAAACACAATTACTAAGAATATCAAAGCACCATTTACGAATAAGATGTCGCATCTGTAATCAATTTCAAATAACAACTCATGAAATGAATGAATGTGTAACATCCCAGATTTAAGGTAATTTTATTTTTAATTATCTTACATAAATTAAATATAAGTTGGTTCATTTGAAATTATATGGATTAGAGATGTTAATTTGAAAGTTGCAAAACATGTGTGATTTGAGAGAAATTTTGATAAGAAATTAAATATATATATATATGGGTATATATATTTATGTAACGCCCCGGGTTTTCAAACCGTAACCCAAGGTCGTTACTTAAGTAAAAATCATTAAATTCATTTTAAAAGACAAAGACAAAACAAAACAAACATTTTA
>JBBPDJ010000019.1:8338791-8373995 GCA_037974625.1 Cucumis cinereus | reverse complement strand
AACAGACACCATATCCAACAATCAACTCAGATACACAAAGTGATCACAACATTATAATCCTCATACATCAGATAACAGTTATCAACTCGCAATAGGTCATGCATAATCCAAACAACAAATATACAAAAACCCGAAGCTAAAACCATAGTACGGACAAAAATAACCATTTTCCATCCTTATTCGCCAAAGGCATGGATTCAGTAGAAGTATACCTTACCTCAAGTTTCAGCGTTTTTCTTACTCGAACTAACCTCCAATCGACCCAACAAAGACGAAAACAAAGCGGTTATACCACAAACGATCTCAATGGAATCTTCAAAGACCAAGGAAAAATATCCAATTAATCCAAGGAAAAAATTCTTAATTAAAGATTCCATTTGGCACCCTAAATACCCAATTTGAAATCATCCCAAACCTTACCTATAAACCAACACAGAGCAGTGGCAGCAGAGATGGAAAACGACAGAACACAACTCGACGGCTTGGCTCGGCTCGGCTCGATTTGGTTTGGTGGCTCGGCTTGGCTCAAGGGAAAACAGATTCGAACGGTGTAGTTTTCAGATCAGGACGGCGGCGCGAGGAAATGTGGCTGCAGATCTGGGCGTCGACGGGTGGCTCGCGGATGAGGGGAACCGACGCGGCTTGAAGATTTGGGATGCAGCACAACGCGGTCAGATCTGGCGAGTGGAGGAGAAGAACGACGCGGCTGACCAGATCTGGCGATGCGAGAAGAGTGGCAGCGTCTGATGTGCGGCTTAGAGCGACGCGCGGCTGCGAGCAGACCTGGCGGCAGGCGAGCGGCTTGGAGCGAGGCGAAGCGGCTTCCTCGACTGAGCGCGCGGATTTGGCGTGCAGCGCTAGGCGACGAACGACTTGAGACGATGAGGCTCGGGCTGGCGTGATGAACAACGTGCGCGAGGAGTTGACGGATGGCGCTACTGCGAGCGAAGTGAATGGATCTCGGCTGGCTTCACGTTGCGTGGCTGCAGCTGAGCGCGCGGTTGTGACGACGAACGGCTACGAGCAAAGGGGAGCGGCAACGTGGAGTTGAGCGATGCGAGTGGTGGAGTCTGACGGCGGCGCGACGATGGGGAAGCTAACGTGAAGGCGGCGACGGCTAGGGTTAGGGTTTGCAAGAGGAGAAGACAATCTTGGGGAAGGAGATGAATCACATGAATTCCAAGGCGTCTAAAATAAATAAATAATAATAATAATGATAATAATAATAAATTATTATTATTATCATCATTTATATTTCCTTTTTTTTTTTCCAAAACTAACTTTTTTTTCTCTTTCTTCATTAAAACTCCTCATTCCCCTCTCTCTTCATTAAAACCACATTTCTCTTTTTCCAACCACAATTAAAATCGACCCAACAATAATTAAAAAAAATTTACCCAACATTAACATCCCAAAATTACAAATTACCTTAAAAAAAAAAGATGGGATGTTACACTCATGTCTTCCACCAATACTTTCTTCATCATGCGATCCGGAACCAAGTGATGGTCTTCCCATTGCTCTTGCAAAAGGTAAACGCAAGTGTACTTACCCTGTCTCTTCATTTGTGTCATATCATCAGTTGTCCTCTCTCACATATGTTTTTATTACGTCTCTTGATTCCACATCTATTCCTAACATTGTTCATAAAAGCTTTATCTCATCCTGGCTGGCGTAATGCAATGATTGAGAAGATGACTGCTTTAGATGATAATGGTACTTGAGATTTGGTATCTCGTCCTGCAGGCAAGAAGGCCATTGGGTGTAAATGGGTGTTTGCTGTCAAGGTTAATTCTGATGGATCAGTGGCTCGATTGAAAGCTCGTCTTGTTGTCAAAGCATACGCCCAAACCTATGGCATCGATTATTTGGATACTTTTTCTCCAGTTGCCAAATTAACTTCCATACGGCCTTTTCTTTCCATGGCTGCTACCTATAACTGACCTTTGCATCAGTTTGACATCAAGAATGCTTTTCTGCATGTTGATCTTCAGTAGGAGGTTTATATGGAGCAACCACCTGGGTTTGTTGTTCATGGAAAGAGTGATAAAGTATGTCGTCTTCAAAAGTCTCTGTATGGTTTGAAAAAGAGTCCACGTGCGTGGTTTGGTAAATTTAGTTAAACACTAGTATATAGCTTTGGTATGAAGAAAAGTACATTCGATCATTCTGTTTTCTATCAGTGGTCTGATAATGGTATTGTTTTGCTAGTGGTGTATGTTGATGATATTGTTATTACTGAAAATGATGCATCAGGTATATCGTCTCTCAAAACTTTCCTCCATTTCATACAAAAGATTTGGGACAGTTGACATATTTTTTGGGTATTGAAGTGATGAGAAGCAAGAAAAGTATTTATTTGTCTAAATGAAAATATGTACTTGATTTGTTGTCCGAGACAGAAAAACTAGGAGTCAAACCAAGCAGTACTCCAATGATACCAAATTAGCAGCTTGCAAAAGAAGGAGAATTATTTAAAGACCCCGATATAGAAGATTAGGTTGGAAGTTGGGCTATCTAACGGTGACAAGACCAGACATTGCTTATTCAGTAAGTGTTGTTAGTCAGTTTATGTCTTCTCCTACAGTGGATCATTAGATTCCAGTAGAACAAATTCTATGTTATCTGAAAGCTGCTCCTAGACGTGGGATCTTATATAAAGATCATGGACATACGAGAGTTGAATGTTTTTCTGATGCTGATTGGGCTGGATCTCGAGAGGATAGGAGATCTACTTTTGGATATTGTGTCTTTGTAGGAGGTAACTTGGTATCATGGAAGAGTAAGAAACACAATGTTGTTTCTCGTTCAAGTGGTGAATCAGAATATACGACTATGGCCCAATCTGTGTGTGAAATAGTGTGGATACAACAACTGTTATCTGAGATAGACTTCAGTGTTACTGTGCTAGCTAAATTATGGTGTGATAATCAAGCTGCACTCCACATTGCATCTAACCCAGTGTTCCATGAACAGACTAAACATATTGAGGTTGATTGTCACTTTATTCGCGAGAAAATACAGGAGGGGTTAGTGTCCACAGAATATGTGAAGAGTGGAGAACAGTTAGGAGACATTCTTACCAAAGTTGTAAATGGAGCAAGAATAGGCTATCTATGTAACAAGCTGGGCATGATTGACATAGTTGCTCCAGCTTGAGTGAGAGTGTTATAATATATATTTATCATATAGGCCCTTAATTATAATTTTTACATACCATCTAGGGTTTCTACATTCTCTATATATATGTATTTGTATTAATGACTTTATGTTATATAGAAAATACTTTTCTCTCGAATTACTTATCTACATTAAGAAACAAGATATAATCTTGTGGGTAAAATGGTAAATTGACCCAGTCGAGATTAAGAAAAATCTGTGAAGGGTTGACTTACTAATTATGGTTATAGCAGGTGGATACAAATATATCTACAGTGAGGAAAGTACAACTAGGGGCTATAGTAGACAATCTCGATTAGTTAACGAATGTTGATGTTAAAAGAGTTTAGCTAGTTAATCTCACATCGTTGTGATCTCTAGGTCCATTAGGTACCTTTACCAGCTCGTTATGGATTTAAACTTAGAACAGAGTAATTGAAAATTTGAATTAGTTGAGAAAATGAATTGTTAATGATATTCGATATATTTAACGATTACAAATTGAGGGAGAAATGATATTTAAATGAGATTTAAATATCAAAAATTTGAATAGGGATTCAAATTAGGTCAATAGGATTGATTAGGATTAAGTGAAATTTAATTAATTAAAATTGTTTAATTAATTCTTTATTTTATTTAAATTAATTATTTAATTAACTAAATTAAATTAATCAAAGGGTAAAAGAGGAATTTTGATTTTTTTTTTGTTAAAAGTTAAAATTCAAAAATCAAAATTTTGTGACCATGGGTTAGTTGATAATTTCACAATTAGTGGATTTATCCCTTTGTTGATGAATAAGCTATGTGCTTATGGGTTTCTTTATCAAGCTTTCTTCCACCTAATCCACTATCTAATTGATTGACGGGTGTCAAATTACTATGCAAATGTGATTGCATGTATATTGACTATATAATGCACACATTAGTCGGGTAATTAGATGAATCTTGTTGAATTTTAGTGAAAATCATCAAGTGCTCATAATTATGGTCACCTTCTTGATCCCACAATCAAGTTCTAAGCCTTGAAGATAGTACAGAAACTCTTGTGGTTGTTCACAACTTGGTTTCATCCAATTTAATCAAGAATTGAGGGAGAATTTTGAACTTTAAAGGTAAGTGTTCAAGAATCCTATTTTTTTTCCAATTTTCTTAACATTTTTAATCCTCAAAATTCATGAAATCTAGAGTGTTTTAGTTTGATTCTCTTCCACTAGCATGTTAATTTAAGTTTCACGTATATAGATGGGTAAATTTTCCTTTAAAATTACACCGTACCATATTTGTCGATTTGCTTATATAAAAATAGTTTGAGCATCTATTTTAATTCCTTCAAGTGCTGCAAAATGCAGATACCAAATGTTTAGATGCCCGAAATTATAAATGTTGAGAAATACAATGTCTTACATTCTTGAATAAATATATATTTTGTATGAATATTTTTTCAGATATCTGAGAATACTCCAATATCTTTTTAGGGTTTAGGGTTTAGGGGTGTGAGTGTCTTAAATTTACATAATGTTTCAAGAATGCTCTTATGACTATTCATTAATTTATAATTAATTTAATATAAGTCCTACTTATATAACATATTTATTTTAGTTAGTTTGAATTTATTTTTAGATTAATATAGTTTTATTTGTTGGTTTTCTGATCATCAAAATAATATGTATTAGTTACGACTTCTTATAAAATAATTATCAATTTAAATTTAAATTTTGTATTTTTATTAAAAAAAATAAAAAACCACAATACATTATGACCGTTTTTTTTTTTGAGTACAAATTGGGGGTGGGAGATTTGAGCCCTCAACTTTTTTGTCATCAAATACATATATGTGTCAGTTGAGCTAAGTTCTTATTAGCACACAAATGAAATACATAGTTCAAAGTATCTAAATAATGTTTTCAACACAAGAACCTCGAGATGCCTGTTGTAAGGATATCCTAGGATGTCTGAGAACTTTCAAATGTTCAGACATCTTACATTATCGTGTAATCTTGATACCTAATTTATGAGAATTTTAGATTGCCACGAAACAAATAACCGTGATTGTAAACATATACATAAGTTTTTGTGCTTGTCAAAACTTTTACAGTTCCTTTGCCAAAGAAAAAAAAAAAAAGAAGTTATAGAGCTTATATTTTTGTTTGGAAAAGAAACAGGACTAGTTTAAGTTTTTGGTATTTCTAAATTAAATTAAATTGTATTTATATTTAGTTTTCATTTTCAAAAAAAATTTAAAAAATGTTATTGGTTTTGGCTTTTTAGGTGGTTTCATGTTACTGTGTTAACTAATTGCATGGATTGGATTTATTTCATGTTGATTTTATTTTTAGGAATTAGATTCTGTGCTTATATGCTGTGTAATTTTATTGATGTTGGAGAAGGGTATATTCATCCATTTCTTAATTAAACACTCTAACTTTATTGAATAAACAATTGGTTTACACAATTTTAAAATTTATTTCAAATTACACATTTCTCCACTTACTGTTAGACTTTGACAAAATATTAGAAGCGCAACTGTCTCACATTGAAAAAGCTCAAGAAGGCAATGGACTTCAAGTACTATAATTAAAAAAAGCATATCTGCGACTCCATCCATCTTCATTTGAATCACTTTAATGTTGGTATAATGTTTTGAGAGAGTGCTCTTGTTACTGATAATAATAGTCTACATGGTTGAATTTCTCTATTTCGTTTTTTTTTTTAAATCTAGTTTGAAACCAAAGACACATGCTACTTTTATAGTTCTTTGAGTTCATCACTTTTTTTAAACCTTTTAAATGTAGTATATCTACTTTTCTAATATTTTGTCAAAACCCAACATTTATGGCTTACATATTTCTCATTTTTGCATAATCTAGAATCTAGAACGATCACAAAGTTATAGAGTTCAAATGTTAAAAGAAACTAGAATGAAGCTTTATTTAGACTAAATAACTCTTGAATTGAGCAACGATTAGGTGCAGCTTCACCATGCTTCCCCTTTCTTTATCACACACAACTAATTTTTTTAAAAAAGAAAAATGCCACGTAGCATATTTTAATTGGATGGCAGCTGGACTGCACAAAAGATAGGTGCAACCCGACTGCACTTAAGTTTCTTCCTCGCAAAACCAGAAGTTAATAGTAGGTAAAGATGTTTGGCACATCAATATGAGTTGGGTTGAATTGGTATTTTTACCAACTCAACCAACTTTAAATGTTGGTAGGCTTTAGTTGGTTATTTTACCAACTTAACCCTACTGACCACAATTCTCCCTCTCCAATGTTTTGAATGGTTCCACTCATTGGCTACCTTCGCACAACTACCTCCAGCAGCCAACTTCAACGACTACCTTCGCACAAGAATTAAATGTCAAGTGTGCAAATTAAAGTTCTTGACATGTTTAACCAGTAAAGTTGTTTGTGGCTTTTTTTAATTATAATTTGGATGATAATCCAGCTATAAGAAGGTAAGATATAAAGAAAAGAAAATATAAGATTTGTTGTCTCCCATCCAGAGATCTTCTGCAGCATTATTGATGTCCTATATTGATATTGTCAGATGATATATACTCTTAAACATATCCCCTAGGTGGATTACAGGCTGACCAACAGACTCACAGCGCTATATTCATCATCAAAGCGTCTTACGGCCGGGACCACCAAACTAAGTTGATACCTTTATGAAATATACAGTATACATCAGTTTGGTACATAAATTTAGCATTGAATATCTTTGCTGCTGCTTCTTTGTTTGACTGGATTTCTAGATGACGAAACAATATTTACCGAGTAAACTAGAATACTTACAAAGTTTACTCATTTTTACCTTAAATAGGAGAATATAAAGAAATACTTTTTTTTTTAGAAAATAAAATGCAATAAAATACAATAAAATAGAGATCTTCTTTGTAAAGACTCTACATGGACCCTGTATTCTTTTTTATACAAGTAAGTGGACTTGGAGCTCACATAGTTTTGAGTCGAGAAAAGGATCATCAAGATCATACTCTGGTTCTTTTGGATCTTCGTCTTCTTGGATGGAAGAGGAGGCTGATCTTGAAGAGGACGAAGCGTTGGCCGCTGTTGTTAGAAGTCTTTGAAAGTCGGTATCTGTTGATGCTTGAGCTAAGGCGGCTAGGAGCTTTGATTTTTCGTTCAAGAATTCGACATTCCTGTGTTGATCTATATCTTGCATATAACCATTCTCTGCGAACCATTCTTTCATGTGCTTGATGGTGACATGTTGAAAATTAAATTTATCTCACCATTTAATTTTAAGTTGTTTGACAATCATCTTATAATGTGGGTAAGATGATGTATGGAAACTCCTGCAGAATATCCATGGAATTTGGAAATAAAAGCAAAATCTCATGAAATTGTAGAATGAATTTTTCTGAATTGTTCGAGAAAAATAGAAATATGATTCTTGAAGGGGTGTTGGAAGGATGTCATCTGTTAAACAAAAATTGCTCCACCACTGGATGAACCATAGTGGAAAGTTTGTTTTGTACGCATTTTGACAGAATGAAATAAACCATGAGTGGTTTCTAGAAGAGAACCACATGACTCTATACCAAGCTTTAATGTAGTCTTAGTATGAAAATGATTGAGGAACGAAAGGTTTTGAAAAAGATTTTTCTGTAAAAATCCCTTGGTTCCAATGAGTTGGGTTGATTGCTTTAAAAAATTTCAATTTTGTATAGACAATCTTTGAAGGGTCGGATTTGTCCGAAACATGAGTGATTTCGACTGACTTTGTGTCAACCAAAATAAACTCATAAAATTTACGAGTTTTATGAAGGTCAGAAATTAAATTGAATCATTCAGGAAAAACTTTTGATACAGTCTCTTCTAGAGTGAGAAATTGGTATTCAAGTTCTGTGATAGGATCATAGACTACAGTGGGATTTTGAAAATAAGTTTTGATCTCAGGATGGGGAATAAACCGTTTTTCGGGAGTAACGACCTGAGAATAGGTAGATGGAGAAGGAGTCGATGACTCTCTAATAGAAGAAGGAGAGGCAGGAGGCCTTATTTGAACAACTCCGCTAGAAGGACGGATTAGGTTGGCCGAATGCCTTGGGGGAGTAGAAGACTTCGTGGCAGGATCTATCCGTATGCTGGATGATCGAACCCTGGATCGGGTTACCATAGTAAACCCTAGATCCATTGAATATTGATTTGCACTGATAGGAGCTGGTGTAGAGTTGGAAGAGGATGGGCGATTGCCCCTTGAGGTGGAAGAGGAAGAGCCTTGACCTCTAGTCGTGCTTCGTCTTGTACTTATTTATAGAGAGGATGAGAGAGTTTTGGAGTTAGGAACTCCTGTAACGCCCCTGGTTTTCAACCTTAACCCAAGGTCGTTACTTAAGTAAAAATCATTAAATCCATTTTAAAAGACGAAGACAAAGCAAAACAAATACTTTAATTTAATCCAAATAAAATAATGAATGGTTTTCAAACGTTTAATCAATCAAATAATGGAAAAGATAAGAAAAGAATCTAGACGAGATCCCTAAAATAGTTTTCTAACCAAAATCATTATAATAAAAACAAACAAAAGTTTAATCATAAAGAAAACAAATGTCCAATAACCGTAAACGGAAGCAAATAGGTCTCCTGGTCCCTCCTGATATGGTCACTGGTTCTACTTGCCCCTCACCGCTCCATTCTTACCTTTGCCTAAAATAAAACATAGAAAGAAATGAGTATAAAAAATACCCAGTAAGGAAAACCACTACAGACTCCACTAGGTGACCGTTAACTTCCCCTAATGGCTTGTACTTTACGACACACAGATGGTTGGTTGAGTACTGACAAATATGTCGGAACAGGTCTCGTACAGACCCCTTTCACAACTCTGTCAAAGCAAATCGCCACATGGACTTGCCCTCAGAATGAACGTCGGAACAGGCCTCGTATAGACTCCTTTCACGACCTTCAGTGACGATACGCCTCACAGGCTGGTCGACAATACGCCAGACATGCTAGTCACTGGCTAGTCGCCGTACGATACTTTAGGGTTTAGGTTTTAGGGTTTAGGGTTCAGAATCAAGTCATCGTACGACTTGAAAACTGACCTATCGTTTCTCACCAAGTACAAATCATTAGGTAAGTTTACAGAAACCGTATTCAATTAAATCCAATATAAGAATTGTGATCACAATAAACAAACATATCTCATGCAGCAGATAACACAGGTAAACGGTAAAACAAGTCATGCATAATCCATACAGATTTACAAACCAGATAAACCCGAAGCCAACACCCTAAAGCAGGCACAAAAATGATCTTAACACCTTATAAGCCAAAAGCGTAGATTCGGTAGAAGCAATCCAGACGTATAGATTCGATAGAAGCAATCCTTACCTCGAGTTACAGAGATTCCCTTAATCGAATTAGCCTCCAATCGACCTAAACACACAAGAACTTTAATTAATACTTTCTTCCCAAAAGAAATATTAATTGATTTTAACCATCAACAGCCACTTCCAAACTCACCAACAAGGAGTAGTGGCAGCGGAGATAGGAAACGACAGAAAGCTCAAAGGCTCGACTCGGCTCGTGGGAAGCAGATCTGGCTCGGGAAGCAGCGGTGCACGTTCAGGTGAAGGCGCGTGGATGGGGGTTGCGTCGGCTCGACAAATGGAGATCGGCTGGCGGAGAACGTCGAGGCTTGAGACGTGGCTTGCAGATCCGGGCGTGGCGATTGGCTCGGGGCTGTAGATCCGGCACAGCGCACGGGCTTGTGTAGCAGATTCGGTGAGGCTTCGCGCGGCTGAAGGTGCTGGCATCGACTTCGGGTGAAACGAAGCGGATCCGCTCGGCTGGGCAACTAGAAGTGTTGGCTTCGGCTGCGGCGTCGTGGTTGGCTCGAAGGCAGCACGAACGGAGAGGAGCGACTTGCAGACGCGCGACTGGCTTGGCGGTGAATGGATCGGAGATGGAAGCGCAGCTTCGCGAATGGCTGGGTGCGGGGCTGTGCGGTGGCTAGGTGACGAACAACGCGTGCTCGGTGAAGCGGAGTAGTGCGGCGGCGGCATCTGAGGGCGTCGACTGTGGAGGAAAAAAGAGAGGCGGCTAGGGTTTCCTTGAAGAGATTTGGGAGAGATGAGGTAGATGAAGTGCACGGTTTCCAACGCGTTTAAAAATAAATAAACAATAATAATAATAAAATATTATTATTATCATCATTTATATTTCCTTTTTTTAATTTTTTTTCCAAATCTATACCTTTTTCTCTTTCTTCTTTAAGACTCCTCATTCCCCTCTCTCCTCATTAAAACCACATTTTCTTTTTCTTTCCCCATCCACACATAAAACAAAAGTACACAAAAATATAATTCCAACAATTTCTCTCTAATTAAAATCCAATACAAACATCCCAAATTAAAAATTACCAATATTTAATAAGATAATTAATAAAAAAAATTACAAATTACCTTAAAATTTCGGATGTTACAACTCCCTTGAGAGAAAATGAGCTAAGGGGTTTTGTTCTCCTTTTATAGGCAAAACCTCATAGTCAAAACAAGAAAGTATGGCTTGCCACCTTGCAAAATTTTGTTTTGAAACCATATTTTTAACATTTGTTTCTAGGACAAACTTGGAGGATCTCGAATCGGTTTTGATGCTGAATCTTTTGTTAATTAGTTCACCTTAGAATTTTTGGACACAGAGAACTATGACTAGTAATTCTTTTTTTACTGTTGAATAGTTCTTTTGGGTATCGTTCCAAATTCCTGAGTGGAATCAGATTATAGACTCGACATTATCCAGACACTGTTTTAGGATTCCTCCATATCCGATATCAGATGCATCTTTCTCAACGATAAGATTGGCTTTATCGTTGATAAGACTCAGACAAGAGATTGAACTTGACTAAAGATTTGACCTGTCGGACAGCTTGGGTGTGCTTGTCGGACCATGGTTTTGTGTTTTTTTTTAATCTTTGAAAAAGTGGTTTGCAAATGGGCCTAAGATTCTGGATGAAGTCTGAGATGTAATTGAGTCAACCCAAAAATCTTTGGAATTCGGTTTTATCAGGTATTTGGTCAGGAAAATTGGACGCAACTCTATGAACCTTTGAACGGGTTTGATTTTTTGTAAATGGATCTCAAAGCCAAAAAAATTTGATTTTTGATCGAGAGACGACCAAATCGTTACTTCAGATTACTTTGATGAAAATATTCAAATGTTTGAAATGTGTTTCTATGTTTGAGGAAAACACCAAAACATCATCAATGTAAACGACTGTAAAGTCTTGAAAATCATTAAAAATATCATTCATGATTTTTTGAAATTCAGATGGAGCATTTTTTAAACTGAATGGCATAACATTCCACTCATATTGCCCGAATGGAACATTGAAAGCAGTTTTATATCTATCATTTTCAGAAATTTGAACTTGCCCAAACCCAGATTTCATATCAAACTTTGAAAATACTTTTGCATTTGAAATTCGTTTGAGCAGGTCAGATTTGTTTGGAATCGGATACTTATCCATTCTAGAACTTTGTTTAATGGTTTATAGTTAATTACTAACCTTGGAACGCCTCGTTCTTTTTCTGCGGCGGTATTGACGTAGAAGGCTACACATGACCATGGGCTTTTTGAAGGTCTTATTAGAGTTTTATCTACTAAGTCTTGGATCTCCTTCCTGTAGTGGGTTAGCAGTTCGAAATTCATCTGAATCGGTCTCGCCTTAGTGGAAATATCTAATTCTTTGAATTCTTTACAATAAGGAAGATTAACTATGTGTTTCCTTCTTTCCCAAAAAACATTTGGTAAATTTGAACAAATTTCTTTTTCGATTAAAGATTGTGTTTCTTTAATTCGTAAAACGATTGAAGGATCATTGAGGTTTTCTTCAATGTGTTTAAAACTAATTTCTTCTTGTAGAAAACTTATTTGGTTTTGTTTTCGTTTATTAAATTTGAATTAATTTCATTGATACCCAAAACTTCTTGTGGTAAAATTGGGGTTAGAAATTCGAAAACAATATCTTTTTCCATTTTCTTTGAAATGATTCCCTTTTCAGTTATCTCAATTGGGTAAAGTTGAGTTAAAAATGGTGTTCCCAAAATTAGTTCTTGTTTTAGATCTTTGACTAAAAGAAAAGTATTAACAAAACATGTGTCCTCATTACAAATGTGGACTTTTGGAAGTTTAAAATTGATATTTAGGCGTTTACCATTTTCTCCTGTTAAAACTTCTTTTGTTTTTTCAAAATACTTAGTAGAAATTAATCCCTCTTGAATACAGTTTTGATCGGCTACCGAATCTATTAGCGCTTTTAAAGTAATTTTGAAATCTTCAATATTTAGACTAATCATAGAATACCATTTTTGAAAATTAATTTTTGAAATTTGATTAATTAAAAATCCTTCACTTTGGAGGTTATTGTTCACTATTTTGAATTTTTTTTAGTTTTAATGAAGAAATTGCCCTTTTGATTTCTTGTATTTCAAGACGGTGTTGACTAATATGTTTTTTAGATTATTAATTTCAAACTTCAAATCATTTATTGAAACAAGTTTTTAAGATTTTGAATTTAAGATATCCATGAGATTTCTCTCTTGGATCTCCCTTGGCTTTGGAAGGGGTTTTGAAGAAGATGGTTCTGACAACGAATCATTAAGGGTTTTTAAAATTGTTCGTTTTAAATTTTCATCAGAAATATGATCAACGATTTGAAATGCTACCTCTTCTTCAGAAGTTAGGACATTCTTTTGGTTGATGACACATTTGCAGTCGCCTTCTTTGCACCGACAGGCAATTGGTCCTTCTTCGTCATTGTTGTCGAAGCTTGAATACTCAAAATCTGTTTCATCAGCTACTTCATGAAGTTTGAACTCCGACTCATAACCTGAGTATGAGGAATCAGAAGAATAATCTTCTTTGTTGAGCTCATGAACTTTCCCGTTGTTGGGACATTTGTTTGCATAATGACCATTTTTTCTGCATCTGTAGCAGTGGACCGCTTTTCTGGGATAGTCTTGGACTTGCTTCTTCCGTTTCCTAGGTAGTTGGTTTGCTTGATGAGCTTTCTTATTATGATACCTCTTTGGTCTGTATGAAGGCCTTTGGGGTACATAATCTGGATGCGAGCTTCAGAAGTATGGCTTCCTCTCATTCCTCCGCTTGGATACCTTTCTACTTGTTGTTCCAGGTTCGGTTATTCTTTCGAAACCATATTGAGAACAAAAAGTTTTCATCTCTCTCTTGTGAAGGTTGGATGCCTTTTGAACTTTCATTTAGACCTTTATCTCATTGCAAATGTCTAAACCGCACTCTACTATCTTAGTGACGAGGTGCGCATAAGTGAGGTTGTCCCAAGGGATGTTCTTGTCATACATTTTGTTCAGAGAATTGTAGACACTTTCTGACATAAAGCTTGGAAGTCCATCAATAAATTTTTCTTTCCAATTACGTTGTTGGCAGTTCTTGAGTTTGTAGATTCTTCCCAAAAAACATATCTGTGTACCACTTGAAGTTACCCAATGAAGAACACCTTAAATTGTTTAGGATGTTGCGATGGATATTTGGAGCCACGTCATTATGGAATGTGAAGTGGGTTGCTATGAGATACACTAGGGCTGAAATAGCGTCTTCTATCTCAACCAGTTCTTGAAGTTGTTTAGTTGTACCGTTTTCTCTTTTGATGCGCGGGTCTTTGTGACCTTTGCCCTGTGGTTTTTTACCTCATCTTTGACAATGTCAGGGAGACCGTTTTTCCACTAGTGCTTTAGGCTATCGAAGAATCCACTAATTAACGCCTTTGTGGCTTCATGGTCGGTCATACCATTCGACTCATAGGCTGGTGCTGCCATGAGTATTTCCCGAAGCACTTCGAGAATCATATTCTCTGGCATTCTATCTATGTTCCAAACATAGATCGTGTCACCGCTGAAATGTGTATTTCATTTAAATTTGTGCCTATGTTCAATGCCCATGTCTGTCATTGAATGTTTTGAATACCAATTGAATTTGCCACCTTTATTCTCGTTGAATGTGATATTGTTGATTTCTCTAGCCGATTCATTGAGGCTGAAATTCTTGAATTCTTCAATGAATGAATCTGCTTCGTGTTCATCGAGGACATTGATCGATTGATGTGAAGTGTCTCCTTTAAGGTTCAGAGATCGCAACTTGTTATCGATTTCTTCTATGATTCTTTCCTTTTGAGTTTTGATTTTCAACTTTTTGGGAAGCTGGAATAAGGTTGGAACTACTTCGTCCTTTGCTGGATTGATAACTTCTTCTAACCTATAGACTTGGTCGGTTATGGAATGCAAAATTCGATTTGAGTAATTGTTTTGTACTTGAAGGCTTTTAATTTCCTTATTTGTCGGAGCTTTATGCTCGTCAGCTTCTCTAATGAGTTGGAATGGTCTGGCAATAACACTTTCATTATAGAAACTTTTGAACTCAATATCTTCTATTAGCGGATAGTCTGAACTGACTTCTCCTCTTTGTACTGTCTTCCATCTTTCTTTCTCATGGAGATAACAAAGTTGGTCGAATTCTTCTCTTTGCTTCAACTACTTGAAAAAAGAGATATGATCCTGCAGAACTTCTATTGTTTGAAAATATTTTTCCTCTATCTGCCTCTTTTCCTCGTCGGAATAAGTTTTGAAGAATATTACTCTGCCTTGCTTATTTTCGGGCAACATGAAGTCCTTTTGTAGGGCTTCTTTATCTAGCTTGAACTCAGATATGATTACATTGAGCTGTCTTTTGAAAATGCTCTTGAATTGCATATTCTGTTTGTGTAGGATATTCTTGTCGGTCTTCCTCATACTGGATATTAGGAATTTCTTGCTCCATTTTGACTGATTAAACTCTAAAAGAGCTTGACCTATTCATCACGCTTCTCAATTCTGGATGAATACTTAAAGTACTTGGCCTTGAACTCATAAATTCTTTTGCTCTCATGTGTCCTTTGACAACTGGAACCTGTTGTGGCTCTGATTCAAACTTGATCTTGACTCTTCCATCGGGAAGCTCTACTATTTCTGAGAGTTGCTCTCTTCTTGGAGGAGTGAAAGCGTTATCTAGAACCCATTGGGGGTTCTTGGTGACTTCATCCAAAGATAACATTCTGGGGATCCTAACTGAAGTTTTGTTGCAGTTGGTCTCTATTAACATTTTTTTCCTTTTGAAGATGTCAATAGTGCTTTTGGGTGCATCGTCATTGTTAGGACTTTGTATGTATCTTATAGACAATTGTCAGCTTCTTGACACCTTTTAAGGATGTGTGGATCATTGAAGTAAACTGGGTCATTTGTTAGGTTAGATTCGATGATCCCAAGGAGGGAGTTTGAGAAGTCCTTATGGTGTTTGTCGTGCAAAATGGCGAGGACTGGTGTGTCAAGTCCTGATCTGAAAAGTGGAAGTAAGGCAACTTGGACTGGTCCTATGTGGAGGAATGAAAATTCATTTTGATGCTTTTCAATATCTTTTATGGGGAAAAGCTGGATAGAATCAATCTTTCCATAGCCTGCAATTCTTCTTTCAACAATTTTGACGCAGAGGTTTTCTCTGAAATTGAAGGTATTTTGAAAGTAGATTGTTTTGGAATCGAGCTTAGGTAGCCCCCAGTTTTGAAACTCTTCTTCTACATTTGCTATACGCAAAGATTCATTGATGACTGAATCACTGTTCGAGAAAGCGGTATGTTGTTCCTCGATTTTCTTTTAAGAAAACTCCTTGGTCGGAGCCCTTGATGTAGATAGAACTCTTTTTAGAAAGTTAGACACTGAGAATCCTTAATTCATTTCTTCCTAGGATTCACTAATCAAGATATTCTGTTCTTCTTCCCAAAATAATCTTCTTAGATCGGAGTCTCAGTACCTGTGACCTCAGGACGGATTACTGCTGACCAACGGATTGACGACACTCTCGTTTGTGACTTACGATCGGGACCACAAACCTAAGGCGAACGCGCAGGCGGACGCAGAGACTTTGATCTTTGAAGTTTAAGTTGAAACGTCGAACAAAATAATTTTGTTAATGAAACGTGGATGGAAAAATAAATTGTTGATACTCAATCTCTCCACCCCCCAAAAAGATGCTTGAAATTAATATTAACAAGAACTAACAATTGAAGAGATTGAATTGAAACTTGGCTCTGATACCATTGAATTACAGGATCGAAATATTACAAGAGAATAGCAATCAATCGCAATATTAAGAGCTTTACAAGTTTAGAGATAGCTCGTTAATATTTCGATGGATTGATATTCTCTTGTAATATCCCGATCCTGCAATTCAATTGTATTAGAGCCAAGTTTCAATTCAATCTCTTCAATTGTTAGTTCTTGTTATGATTAATTTCAAACTTCTTTTTGGGGGTGGAGAGATTGAGTATCAGCAATTTATTTTTACCTTTAGAGATATCAGCAATTGACTTGGAAACGATAGGAATTCCAAGCATTGAAGATCACTTAGGATGCAAGATCTTATTTACCTCTAGAGATATCAGTGTACTCTTTAACGATATGTGCACAGATGAAAATTTTGAGATAAAGTTTTACAAGAAGACTAAACATAGAGTTTGTTCAAGAAAATGGGCGGTGAGATTGTTGAAACATCTGATTTGAAGAGTATAGCTGTTGAAATAGAAAGAGAATGTGCACATTTGCCCATTGCTATTAGTACAATTGCTAAGACATTGAGAAACAGACCTTTGTCGATTTGGAAAGATGCCTTAACCCAATTAAAATATCTTGTGGTTGTGAATATTCGAGGAATGAAAGAGAAAGTGTATTCTTCACTTAAGTTAAGTTATGATCAATTAGATTGTGAAGAGGCCAAATTACTATTTTTACTATGTAGTATGTTCCCAGAAGATTATATTATTGATGTTGAACCCTTACATGTGTATGCTATAGGCATGGGTTTTATGTATGGTGTTGACACTGTGGCACAAGCACGACATAAGATAGCAAAATCTGTTGATGATCTCATATCTTCTTCTTTGCTTTCAAAAGAATCAATTTATCATTGGGGTGAGTATGTTAAAATGCATGATCTCATTCATGATGTAGCTATACTAATTGCCTCGAAAGACGATCATATCCGTACTCTAAGCTTTTCCAAAGGATTGGATGAATCATGGCCAGAAAAAAAAATATCAGGTGATCATACAGTAGTGTACTTAAACGTTAAAGGATTGTGTAACCCTCCGAAAAAGTTAATGTTACCCAAAGTTCAACTATTCACTACTACAAAAAAAGAAATACTTGACACTTTGAAATTTATAATTCTTGACGGTTTTAACAAAACCGTCAAGTAAAGTTAAAAACCGTCAAGAATAAAGAAAAGGAGAAGAATTGGATTTTATTGGCTGAAAATTTTCTATACTTGACAAATTTTACCTGTAAAGTATAAATTTTAGGGCTTGACGGCTAAAAACCGTCAAGTAAAGTGGGTCGAATTAAAAAACATGCATCAAACCTAAACCATTTTCTTCTTCATTCGCGTATTTGCGTTCTTCTCGTTCGGCCGTGCACAATTAACCCGTCGCTTTCCTTCGTTCGGCCGTCGCCTTCGTCAACGTTTAACCCGCACACAAATTCGGTCGTCAGCTTTCTTCGCTCGATCAATGCCTCCGTCAACATTTAACCCGCGCACAAATTTGGTCGTCACCTTCCTTCTTCGTTCTTCGTCGCCATTCTTCGTTCTCTGTCGCCATTCATAGGTATGTTTCCATTTCCATTTTCAAACCCTGAATCTCCTCTTCAAATGGGGATTTGATACCCTAATTTCTGGGAATGACTTAAATTTTGATTTTGGGAATGGGTTTTTGTGAATGACTGAAATCTCGTCTTCCCCTTCAGTTTTTGTAACATTTTCTATTATGCAACATTTTCTCTTCGGCTGGCTCATTCAGAACCTTAAAAGTAAGATTTTGTGAGAACCATTGCTTTCATTTTCTTTTCAAATTCGAGTTAATTGGTCGAATGAAACTCATCTGTTGTTGTGTTTGAGTCAATTTTGAAGTATTTCGATTAAGGTTATATTAGCATTAGCATGTCTTGAACCATTTCGAACTCGTTTTTGAAATAGCATGTGTTAGAATTTTTTTAAAATAGCATATGGTAGATTAGTTCATAACCTGAGAAAACATTCTGCTATAGTTTTGGACTATTTTAGAGTGATCGGTTATGCTTTATGGTTGATTTTAAGTAAGTATGTCCCTCTTGAACATTCCCATTTTTTATTAAGGTTTTTGAATTGAGTTTTAATTGTCTTGATTTTTTAAGCTTTGAGGAAGTTGACATATGCCCAAGAAAGTGGAATTTTGATTGAGAATGGTAAGATTTTGATCGTTCTAAGTAGTTTTCAAATCCATTCCACGATATAAATTTCAATAAAGATATGTTTTGACTACTGTGTATACCTTGTGTCTAGGTATGTATATGGATGTGCATAAAGAATGGTTTGATTTGATGAACTCTTGTGCTCAAATTAATATTTAAAACTATATGTTTTGTTTCAAATGTATATGAAAGAATTTTGATTGAGTCCATAAGAACTATTTGGATATGCCAAGTGTTTGTTCGAAGGCACTTCTTAATGGTTTGACAATCCTTTGGAATGTAGATTTGTGTGTGTTGCACTCACATGGACTCACACTTAAAGTAATTGATTGTTGTTCTAGTTGATTGCTAATCGACATCTTTGACTGACTGAATGTAATATTTGCTTTGTGATTTTAAGTTGCTTAAGTTGCTTTACTCATTAGTTTGAAGGTATGAAAATGTAACATTTGTTATATTATAGTTGATTTGTGTACTTATTGGTGATACTTGAATCGTGGTATAATGTTTGATTTAGGTGGATGCATGTTTGGCTTGATGGTGGGGTGGGGGGGTTAGTTAAGGTTTAAGTTGCTTTGTAATTTTTTTTATTTATTAAGGTTTTCACATGTAACACATTCTTATAATGGTTTTGAGTTGTGTGTTTATTGGGAAGAAAGAATGATGGTATAATAATGCTTGATTTAGGTGCATGTTTGGCTTGGTAAAATTAGTCATCCTTTGTGTATATATTAGTTTGAAGTTTGATGTTTTGAAGTTAATGTATAGTTATATATATTATTAGATGTTAATTAGTAGATTACATTTGCTCCTGTGTAATAGATTACATTCTATTGATACGGTTTTAGGACTATAAATGCAGGTACAAAAAAAATGCAAAAAAGGTGCAAATACAGGTAAAATAAAGATTAAATTTTACAAAAAAAATTACAAAATTAACTTGACAGTGAAACACTGTCAAGCATAGTGTAATTGTTGACAATTATAAAGTGTCAAGAATTACATTATACTTGACAGTGGTAAACTGTCAAGAATAACGAATTCTTGACAAAAAAACTGTCAAAACTAAAGTTTTCCTTATTCTTGACACCGGATTTCTTGACGGAGAAAAAACTGTCAAGTAAACTCTTATTCTTGACAGTTTTTCACCGTCAAGTAAAAGTTGCTTATTCTTGACACTGGATTACTTGACAGATTGAAAACTGTCAAATAATCCTTTACTTGATAGTTTTTCACTGTCAAGTATTTCCTTTTTTGTAGTAGTGTTATCTTTCAATTGTAACTTTGACTGAAAGAGTTATTCAGTCGTCTGCTTGTTATTCTTGAGAAGCTTCTCTTCATGGCTTTGTAAAGAACCCATAAGTTGATCAATGAACATTGTACTCAAATCCTTTGATTCTTCAATAGCTACTACAATGAAATTGAATTTTTCATCAAATGAGCGAAGTATCTTTTCTACTACTTGCTCATCACTTATTGTCTCACCATATCTTTTCATTTTATTTACTACTGCTAGCAATCTTGAAGTATAATCTGAAATTGATTCAGACTCCTTCATATGCAGTGATTCATAATCACCTCTCAATTTTTGTAGACGAACCTTTTTTACTCGATCTACTCCTTTATAGGTATTCTCCAAAATTTTCCATGCTTGATGTGCAATAGTTGCTCTAGAAATCTTCTCAAAATTTAGATCATCAATGGCTTGATGAATGATGCTGAGAGCCTTTTGGTCTTTCTTTTTTGTATTTTGTAAAGTTTCTCATTGAGCTTGATTCAAAGCCGCACCACTTTCTGCTTCTTCATAACCATTATTAATAATGTACTCCACACATCTTGTGAACCGAGTAGAGTTTTCATTCGAATACACCAACTGCTATAATTTTCTTTCATAAGTGGAGGCACTTGGTAAGGAACTAAATTGTTGTTTGCCATTTGCAAAAACAATTTTTTAACTCCAAACTTAGCTCTGATACCACTTTGTTGGAAGCATGTGATGTACACTCCAAATAAATAATCACCACGTAGAATATTTGAGAGAAGAAATAAGACTTATATGTAAGACTCTTAACTCTTTTCTTGTTGTGTATTCTTATTTACTTGGATGATTCAACAATGTAAATGTCAATCCTCTTTATAGGATTGTCATGAGCATAACTTACACTACAATTAAACACAACAATTAAATCCTACACTTAATTCATGCGAAAACTCATTTTAAATTAACTCTAACATTAATTTAACTCACATCTTTAATTTTCATAAATCATTCACATTTAACCTATTTAATTAAAACATGTTTAGTTTTCAACACTAATTAACAAAACCTTTAGCACACACCCGTGTTTACCACTATTCCTATGGCAACCTTCCATCAGCTTCTGACAAAGCAAGATATTTATCTATAATACTTCAACCTTTCACAATGGTAGATTGATTAAGGGTAATGAAATAACGACGCCACACACAAAGTTGATTCACAATAATCTTCGTAATGCAGTTCTATATACAAAACATTACAACAAGAAATCAATCAGAACTCTCCAAGGCCACCTAAGGTTAGGACAATTAGGAACCAAAGTAATAGACGTCACATTCACACTTAGGAGACGGAAGATAGTATTAAAAAGAATGTAGATACGCATCATAAAGCCCCTTACTAACAATAATCCAAGTATATTACAAGAAACCCATGGAGTAACCATCAGGGCTAAGGATCTTCCTGCTCCCCATTTTTAAAACGCAGTATGAACCTCATCGGGAGTAATAAGTCGATATAATAATGCCTCACTTCACCTCTAGGCCAAGTAAAGTTCACAATATCTTATATGGAGCTGGCTATGATCTAATGAGGTTTCAAAATAACTAACAGTGGAGAAGATATCTACACTAGAGAAGAGTCTTCAGCCAAAATTATCAATCAACGAGGAAATATCATTCTGAACCACTCAAGTGTTAACCATTTAAATAAAAGAAAGTTCTATTCTTATCCTCTAAGGATAACAATTGAAACCAAAACTTCTAGCAGAGAGAAGCGTCCTCCCAACTAGCCTATGTCCAAAAGAACTGAGTCTTCTCTCTTGCACAACATTGTACCACAATGGAAATTGAGCTATATCAACTCACCACATATATTTTGAGTGTGATGTTTTAGTATATGGTATTCTTTTTATCTAAGTAGAATAAAGGTAGGAGCATTCAAACTATAGACCTTTTGATCGCTAACACACTCATATGCTAATCATCATTTATAACTAGATTTTAAAATGTTCCATTTTTATTATTGTTTCAATTTTAATGTTACATTTTTACTTTTTTGAGTTTCCATTTAATCATCATTTTGTATCTAGGGTTTGAAGATTTTACACCAAAGAATTATTATTAATATTCTCTGTTGTTTAATTAGAGTATCTATGTTGATTGGACTAAAATTGCATGTAGCAGGAGAATATTGTAAAAGCAGTGTACGTACAACTTTTATACAATGTTTGGTTCCAATTGCTAAAAAGTCTATTGCAAGTGAAATTATACATAAAAGATGTTAGTTTAGAGTCAATAATAAATGATGATGGTAATAAAATGTCATTAAAACAAATTATCATCACAGATTTTGAGGTTTGGCCAAGGGATGATGTCGGTTCACAACCAATATCAATTCATGCATGTAATATCAATTTAGAACTAACATCATTGCAAACTGTTATCATCATAAATAATAAATATATAATGATAATGTTAACCATCGTAGCAATTTTTATCTTGCCATCGTTATGGTTGCAAACTTCTGAATTGACCCGTCACTTTTAAATTGACATCATAGCTAAACATCACTGTGCATTGGAACTTGTTTAGAAATATTGTAATGAAAGGAAGATAGGAATTTGTCGCTAGGTATTTGACCAAATAGGATCGTCCAGTTCCTAGGTTCTCACTAAAACTGGTGGATACCATATTCACGCTGGTACCGTAGTAGGTAAACTTAAAGGGAAAAGAAAAATCATTATAGGCTTTGTTAATTTACTACGTGATGATTTTATTGAAAAAGGCCGAAGTCGCGGTATTATTTCACTCAAGATTGGGTCTCGTTATCAGGTGTTCTGTCAGTGGCTTCCGGTGCTATTAACGTTTGGCATATGTCTGCTCTAACTGAGATTTTTGAACGATAACATGATTTTAATGGAAATTTTAAATTTTTATTATTGTCAATTGTCATCGTAATCTATGATGACACTGAAAGATATGACAGTTTGGAAACAATCATGAAATTAGATACAGTAACGGTGTAGAACTACATTATAAACCGAAATTGTTGTAATGAATTCCTTCAATACTCACTCTTGATCTTCAGTGTTACTAGTAAATTAATCTAATTTAAAATAATTGTAATGAGAACGTTTTAAAATGATTTTTGTAACAACGGAAAATTAACAAAAACCAGCCCAAATGACTAAAGTCAGTTTTATAGAAAATATGAAGGTAAAAGTTGTAAAACTTGAAACCAGCACAAATTAAAAAGTTAAGGATAAATTGTTATGAAATTAAAAGAATTAATGGAAGTTCAGCTTATTGTTAGTGGGATGAGACAAATATCACTTTTATATCTTTCTAGCTGTTTGTTGGCTGGTTTTCCAAAAAAAAAAAAAAAAAAAAAAAAAAAAAAGAAAAATTGAAAAGTAAAAAATATAATATTTTGAAATCTAGAAATTAAATTAAATTGAAAAAAAAAAAAAAAACAAAAACTAGTTGACCAGTGACTTTTTTAAACTATTTTTCTTTGTATTTTCACCCCTAAACTCTACCGGACGCAATCTTCTGTTTCAAATTAAATATGTTATTAAATAATAATAGAATAGTGAATGGTTGAGAGATAAAAGAATACAAAATATATATATATATATATATATATATACATATATATATATATATATTCTTTCTCATGGTCTTGAGGTTGCCACGTCTTTGATCTCATATTGTTTTTCCTAGTCTCTCTCTCTTTATTAGTTTAAGCACAAAAAAGAATTGACCAATCATAATCTCTATTATTGCAAAAGTGAGAAATGTAACACAAAAATTTAAATAATATTTTCACCACGTTAAATATGTTAAATAGGGGATATTCATTTATGTAATAGATGAAAAATAAATATACTTTAAATATAGTTTGAAAATGATTTATGAAATTAATATAATTTTTAATCAAACATCACGACTTATTAGTTTGATCTTGACATCTCAATTATGGTGGTGGGTGCAAGCATAGGAGAGGGTATGACGAAAAAGAAATATACGATATGAAAATAGTTACAAAAATAAATAATAATGGTAATTGAAAGATGAGTTGGTTGTATTTTTATAACAAGCAGTGTGATTGTCTGACTGCTAGCACTTCAAATATCCTATCTTCCTTTCTTAATTCTGGATTGTTACTTAATTGTCTATTTTGTAGGTATTTGATATTTAAGAAGTACGACGGAGCATTTGGAGCGAAGCAATGCTAAATAGGCAAGTTTGGGATAGAATTGCACCAAATTGCGAAAAATGCCCCTAGAAGTGTAAAGCAAATGTTGTGGCACTTGCCAGGTGTCATGATCATGCTTGTCTAGGGCCTGTTGCCCATAGCTGCATGCTTGCTCCCACCCTTTTTTTTTTATCATATTTTCATCCTATGTATTTTATTTTGTTAGTTACTTTGCTTTATAGGTAGTTTTCATGTTGTATGACCGCTCACCACTTTGCATGTACAAAGGTGACAGATTGCCTTTTGTCTAGAATGTACTATATGGGGGTAAAACTTCTAATCATACCTTCATACCCATAATTTATAAGATATTAAGTCGTTGTTGTTCCTTGTCTTATAGCCATATAACTAACTTTCTTTTCTTAAACATCCTTTCAAACGTTTGCGACAACTTTTTTCCTCCAATACTTGTTTTGTAACCATTTTCTCAACAACGAAGTTGGAGGTCGCGAAAACGGCTCATTGTGCCACCGACTATCTGAATTTGGTTTGGTTAACTTCTGCTCTAGCGGAAACAAGTCTCGCACAATTGCATTGCGAAGCTTATGAAAGTGCGATTGTGACTGTTGGTATCAGAGCCAAATCGACTCGTGAAGTTGAAATTTGTAATCATGTTCCCTATGATACAATTGGGCAAGATCCACATTGATCAATTTGTCGAGATAGAAGAGCAAATGATCCACATTGATCGATTGGTCGAGATAGACAAGCATGCAATCATTTGTTCTTGAAAACTTAAGTGCAGGAGATTTTTTAGGAAGTTGATGTTGACTTGGGTATATGCGTTATGATTCTATGCTATGCAATGAAATGAATATACGTTACAAGTTTTTCTAATCTAGTCCAAGTGTAAACTACATTAGGTACCTGGTAAGTCTAAGATCGAACAAAAGGAATTTGTTGTTTAACTAATGAATTAATTATTATTCTAGACAAACAAGTAATAAATCAATGGATGTGTTAATCTATGTGCTACGCTAATCTAATCTAATTTACTCAGTTGGTATGCAATGGATAAATAAATGGAGATGAAAATGCGTTTGTTGGTCTCAAAGCAGCGCAGGTGTTGTGTTAGAGAAATTACGAGATGAATAGGGTTAAGAAGCTATTCTCTAATCCTTTTACAAACATGGATTGTATTCATGCTTAAGTACTAATTAAGACAAGCAACCTTTTGGAGCCTTGATGCCACAAATATTCTATTTCTAGATATAAATGACGCAATGACAATGCGACATGTTTATGTTTTCTTCTAACTTGCTCCCTATCTTTTCTCACAGTGGTCTACGTTATTTACTCTTTCGAGCATTTGACTAACTCTACTTGAAAGTACTATTTCAATGCATTCAAGTTTATTACTCGGTAAAGATCAAACGAAATGAACAACAAACCATGCTTATCTTTTGGATTGATTCCTATCTTCCTAACCCATTACTGACTTTAGCTACAAATAGTAAACATGGAAACTAAAGACATAAATGAGTTGAAATATGAATTAATCGTACTGATAATGCAAATTTGTACAATGATTGAACTATCAAATACAATTACTTGAAATGTAGAGAATAAACACAATACAGGGATAAAGATAACTCTGATTCACAATTTCTTGCTTTCTAGAGTGAAATGATTTCTGCAAAACTTTCGGACTGAGGAATGAATGGATAATTGAGATGGAAGAAAAATCTGAGCATACTTTGTTCTTTGATGTATAAGACTGCTCTATATGATATGATATATGTTTGTCTCTCTTCCTCTCTATTCAAAAAGGTATTTATAACCTTTGGACACTTGTCGTCCACTAGGCACGTCCCATGTTCTTCAGTGGCTATTTCTACGCTTAGTGGGTCTCAGACACATTCTGAAAGTAGTTCATCGCATTAGATTCTCGACAGATAACTCTGCTACGTGATGGAATGCATTGTATTCTCAACGCCTCTTGAAAGTCTCGTCATGCTTCAAGTGATGTCTTTCCTTTATCAATTCTTCTTAGCATTGCTTCTGATTAGGCGTTGAGAAGTCTTCAAGTAATTTGATCTATTTTTTGTAAAAAAATCATGCGATGAATAACACCAAGAGATCACATTTTTCCAATAACACCACATTGAAAACATTAAACACATTGCAAGCACAAAGCATAATTTCTATGTGTATTTGATGTATAGGTAGTTTTCATTTTGTTTATTAGTTTGCTTTATAGGTAGTTTTCATGTGTATTTCATGTGTATTTCATTTTGTTTATTAGTTTGCTTTATAGGTAGTTTTCATGTTGTATGTTCGCTAACCACTTTGCATGTGCAAAGATGGCAGATTGCTTTTTTTCTAGAATGTAGTATATGGGTTTAAGACTTATCATCACATTTTCATATCCACGAGTTATAAGATATTAAGTTGTAATAGTCTCTTGTTGCTTATAGCCTTATAACTAACTTTCTTTTCTCAAACATGCTTTCAAACGTTGGCGAAAACTTTTTTCCTCTAAAACTCGTTTTCTAAACCTATTCTCAATAACGGGGTTAGAGGTTGCGAGAATCGTCCATTGTACCACCGACTATCTGAGTTTGGTTTGGTTGTCTTCTCCTCGGGCGGAAACAAGTGTGATTGTAACACTAGGAACCTAAACTAGTAGGGGAAGCACCACGATGCTCCGATGAGCGCCGCCCTACTCTTTGACAAGAAGTGCCAAGTGTGGCAACAGTCTACCGTTTTCTTTCATTTTTTTAGGGTTTGATATCCTCCATTCAGTGGTCCCCAGTCAAATTTCTTTCTTTACTTGTATTTTTCTTCCTTTTTCTTCATGCAATTGATGAAGATGAAGCTTAGATGGATCTTCTCCATCTCGATGGATAGGTAAAGTCCTTGTAGTCTAGCTTAGGAATTTTGGAACAATATAACTTTAGAAGATTTGCTCTTAACGTAAATATATACATTGGCTATGGATTTCTTGTCGGTTTACTTGCTTTGTGATTGTACTTTCTCTTGAATGTAAATATATAACTTGAGATTGTATGATTGAGTGCTCTAGAGAAGGATGACGAAACAATGAAAAAGATCAGGAAAAAAAAGAGTTGAAGCATAGAAAGGGAGATGTAGAAGCATAGATCTTAACAAAAATGTCGTAGGGTCAAAGAAAAACAGAACAAATAAATAAAAAAATGAAAAGAAAAAGAAAAAGTTCTCTCAGCTCATTGCTGGATTTCATACATTATTTCTTTCTTCTTCCTCTTAATAATTGGAAGAAAAAAAAAAACTACATTGTAGCCTCTTACTTTCTTAAATTAAAACATCTGAATTTTCTTAATAGACATGTGTGAGTGAGAATTCTTTAGGATTTTTTCTTGAAAAGAAATTTAAGAAAAACTTTCTACCTATTAAATTTCAAATAGTCACATCATCAATTTATTTAGATTTAAAACTTGTCCAATCATCATTCTAGTCAATCTTTTGTTAAATCACTAATGATTATGTTATCCTAAGGACTTACATTGAGGATTATTAAAATCTAAAGAACAAAATTGTTAAATTCGAAAACATAAGAACCAAATAGAAATACAACATAAAACCTAAAGACCAAAATAGTACTAAGAAAAAAAAAAAAAACTCAAGAAAACCAACATCTCAGTTAAAATTTAACAACTCAACGTAGAAGATCATTTTGCCGTAACTCAAAGGATAATTTAGAACCATTTTTCAAACTTCAAGAGTTAAGAGTGTTTCTTTGAAACCTCACGAACTAAATAGATATTAATCGTACTTCAGGAACCAAAAGTGCATTTTGCACTTGTTTTTTTAGTACAACCACAAAGTGCCTCGGGGAATGGAGGTCATATCAATACCACTGAGTCAATTCACCATAACAACAAAATTTAAACAAAAAACATCGAACTTTCATGAAAATTTCAAAAATTCATAACTCAAAAGATAATATTAATCAAAATTATTGTCTTGAATTACATTTCAAAACTCGTTGTTTCACAAAACCTATATCACAGCAAAAATTCATAATAAAACTCTGATTCCTCCCCCATTTTATACATTACAACATAATTTTTGTATTTAAGCTTAATTACATCAACATAAACTACACCCAGACGACAAAAATGGGTGTTGGCCTTTTTGTATAAATAAGAAAGCTTTAGTAAATACTATCTGCTCATTAAAAATCTGTCTATTAATTCTGTCCAATCGTAAAAAGAAAATATTCGTAGACAAATCAACCGCTAGCAAATTCCGCTTCACTGTCTTCACTATCGTCACTGTATTCACAAACATCAGCAAATAATACAGGCCATCAGTTACACCCTCCTAAAACCCAAATCCTCCTATCTTAAGAAATAAAAATAGAACTTGGTATAGAAATACGACAGGAAGAACACTCAAAAACCGAGTTGACAACTTCAAAATCTATGATACCTGATCTGTTTGAAAGTTTATGGTGATAGCAATTGAGATTAAGGAATAATATATATGGATCATTTTCTATATTAGAACCTTTAAAACTTGGAACTAAAATTGCCTCAATAGTGTTTTAATCTCCTATTTATCCAAATAAAATACAATATATACGCTTGATTCTGACCTTTCAGTTGAATTTGACAATGCCTAGAAAATATAACAAAATGTATGACAGGTTTACCTCTGCTCTGGTAACTTTGATAATCGTCTAGCTTCAAGGCCTGTGATAAACTTTTGAGCAGCCTGAACATTTTCACTACCTTAAAAACATAAAAGAAGACGTAAAGATTAGATCTTCAATATCAGTACTTGTTTCACAACCACCTATTAACAGGTACATTAGTTGAAAAATGAGACGTTAATGGATCATGGAGGGTTTTATGTATTAAATCACAAAAAAGGAGATTAAAAAGAACAATACAGACAACTACCTTTTGTCAGCTGGAAGCAATGCAAAGCACATCTTTCTGCAGCTAATCTTACAGGAGTACTAACGTCTCTCAAACACTCAGCGAGTGCTGGACCAATTAGTGAGGCATGAGTCACAGTAAACGAAGGATTTTCCTGCAATACACCACATTTGTAACACACAAAATGTATTATTAAATTATCACTCACACAATAGGTAACATTTTTCTTGAGTGAGCATCAAAAAGAGACGTACTTTTGCGACTGCTTTGATTGCAGATAAAGCCTTCCTTCTTACTTCACTGGAATCATCTTGTAGTGCTGACACCAGGGATGTAAGAATATCAAGATTTGTTGCCGAACTTCTTTGAATTTGATAAAGTAGCAGCCTCCCCAATGCTTTCGTAGAAGTTTCCCGGATTGGGAACTGTGTTGTTAAACAGAAGATTGTCAGCTAACTACAAACTTCGTACATACACAAACAATGACAGAATAGTACCTTCTCATCTTTCAATGCGGTTTTAAGACAACTCAAAATAGATGAGAACATAGCAAACTGACAAACGGCAGAAGGTTTGTGCCTAAGAATGGATGAAATAGTCAACATCGACCCATGTCTAGAATGCCAGCTAGAAGAGGCGTTGTTTATGAGTTCCTCAAACAGGCCGGTCAGTTCATTGTCCTCTAAGTACTTGAACACGAACAAAATATATTAGTCAGTCGGGTCACACAAATCAATGGTTGCGAAGAACATTCCATAATTGCACATTAGTAGACAAGCACACAACACTTTTGTCAAACATACAGAACAGAAGTTATAAAGGTCAATTCAATGGTTTGATTTGCCAAAATTTTCAAAATACATAAGCTTATCCGTCTATAAAGTGCTTCATACAAACTCGGAAAGAAGTAGCCCAACCTGTAAATTCATTAGCAGTAAACAAAGAAACTAAAACAAAGTCACTAAAACATGAGCCTTATATATATGGTTTGTTCTCAATTGTAAAATATAACTCAATTATCCTGAGTTTGATAACACTTGTAAAATACTCTATGTTATGAATAAAATTTAGTCACAATTTTTTTTTAAAAAAAAAAAACTTGAAATTTTAGTAAGTATTTCAAAAGAAAAAGATAAATTTCAGAATCTTCGATGTATGAATTTTTAAAAAACTACGATTTTTTGAAAAACAAATCTAAAAACCGAATTCAAATTTAGAATTTACAATAATATGTCAAATTATTTTTGTCAATGCTAAAACTTACAAAATAATATATAAAAAAACCAATACATATTTTTTATTGTGCTAGTTCACAGAAATTGCACAATACCTGAGATATAATACCCAAAATACTGGCAGCTGATATGCGAACTTGGTCATCTTCCTGTCGAATCAAATCCTTTAAAAGAGTATAGACACGAGTTCTCACTGCACTACCTACAGTCTTCCCAGCATGCTTCATGACACCTTTTAAGGCAGTCAAGATTGCCTCACGGATACCACCCTCAGATGCCTGAGCAAAAAATTAGTAAGACCGACCATTTTTAACATTCACCAACAGAGAGACTCGAAGATGACAGGTCACCTGTAAACTGGAAAGCAGATCACCAACTAATGGATCAATCCTCGTGCTAAGAGCACTTAGCTTTCCAAGAGCAAGTGCAGCACTTGATCGCACAGTCCTGAACAGAGATCATCTCATTAATACGAATAGAGCAAGCAAGCTTTAAGGAAAAGATACCTACATAATCAATTATTAATATGAATTTCCTAGTTCCTATATCACCCATAAGCACCACTGTCAACAGCGATTCTAAGGTGATGGAAAAAGAAAAGGTGAAAGATGTATGGCTATTTACATAAATTTGCCATCAACTCTTCAAAAGTACATGAATGTGTAGGCAATGACATTACATCACCATGGAATGGATTTAAAGATGATCACTGACGACCAACAAGAATAAGCTCACCAACCTTGTATTATCTTGCAGACACTTGATAAACGTGGTTTGTAGTTGAGGAAGAAAAGGTTTTAAAGCCATTCCACCTTTTCTAATTGTAATGCTCAAAGTAGAAAGAATGGCACTCTTCACCTGCCATGGAAAGCGATCCCCTATAATCCGAATAAGAGGCCTGAGAATATACAAAGGATGATGCTCGATGTCAGAATTCACCGAACATATGATGGAAATGAAAATGGCCAATAGAAGAATTTTTATACATCAGAAACCATCTCACTCCAAATAAAAAGATGAATCATTGATAACTATGTTTTAGAGAACAATTGCAGAGTAAAGAGTTTTACTGTAAGGAAGATCAAATATGATCAAAATTGTTTAGTCATTAACAATGATGAAAAAAAAAAACAGTGGGATATAGTTACTAATAAAAAACTGATTGGCTTATTTCAGAAAACTACAAAGCGTTATTAAGTTGTCATACAAGTTATTATATTAAAACAATGTACTTTTCCAACAAACTTTTGAGTTTATAGAAAAATAATTTACAATTTCTCAAGCACACAGAAGGAAATGAAGGAGGAGATGCAATGATAGTTAACAACTCAACCTTACCTTAAACAGACTAAGATGACTTTCACACCAAGAACAAATAATAATCCATAATTAATCCATCAGAAGCAAGTTTCATTTCCATAAAAGGCTCTAGATTACCTTAATTAAAAATGATAAATTAAATTAGTTGAACACGACATACATTTCGTCATAACAGCACCAACGAATTTTTGCAAACAATTTCCAGGGCAAATTTCAAAATGGATGTAAACATCAATTCAACAATTAAGTGACTGATACAAGTAATCAAAAACCTAAATATATTAATGTCATTATAATGATATTGGCAAAATTTAAATTGCAATTACCCAGTTATTTGGATGACAAATTCCTTCAAGGCTTGTTCACTAGTCATTTCAATCAGTTCACCAAGGCCCAAAGCAGCCTGCTCTCTTGTTTCAGCAGATCCACTAATTAAGCCCTATACATTAGACATGCAAATACAATTGGTTGTAAGAGCTTTAAGCATAAGACATAGAACTCCAAACATAGCCAATTGACCAAAAAGGGAAGCACTGGTTGGTCAGAAGAAAAAGGAAAAAAAAAAACATGGCACCAGATGAAACGTTAATACTTGGCCACAAATGATAATCCATGCTGACAAAGTATAAGGACAGTCAACGTGGAGATCCCAACTTATCAGGTTTTTTCTCTTCTTAATACAGGCTGTAAACAATGCTCCATTAGATGTTGGAGATAACTCATCAGTTTTCTCCTAGCCCGAGTTAGAATAATCCTTATCCAATGAGTGTCAATGTAGTCAAAAGTGTCTCCACAATATTTCTCATTCCGTGGCAGAAGCCTCAGAATACGATTTTAGATAATGTTTGTGACAACCATGGAACAAAATGGAAATAGAAATAGAAACTAATATTCGTGACAACCCACCCTGTCTAACAAACAGAAATTGAGAAGATGGAAACGAGCAACTCTAAGACCACCACTAGTATGGATGATGTATCCTTGTGTAGACATTGTCTAATGGGTACACACGTGGATAAAGCCCGTTGACAATGACAACCAACAAATATAGACCATATAGCAAAGTGAATATGAATACCTGGAGAAATATTGGAAGCAAAGGCTGGAGAGCTTTAGGGAGACATAACCCAGGGATTAGTATAGCTCCACCCTGCACACCCATTAAATGAAACAATTATAATAGAGAAGAAATAACAAATATTGAACTGTTCAAAATTCCAAAATGACTTCAAACTTCATAGTCTCAACAACACCTTTCTTTTTCTTCGCTCTTTATCTCTTGATGTAGATACAGCATCACGCACAAGTTTAATATAAGAAGGAAGTATCTCCTTGGGGATGGAACTGACAACCCTTGATAAGGCTTCCCAAGCAACCTGTCAAAAAATAAAGAGTAAACATAAGTTCACAACATAAAGATGGTCAAAGAAAGTAAATACCAGACATACCACAACGGTGGCTGAATCTGAATCACTGAGCAAGACAATCAGGGTCGATATCAAGTTTGGAGCTTCATCCACCAAATACAATTTGCTATTTTTGAAGAAGTATCCTATCAAATAAGAAGAACTTCGTCTAATAGCAGCCTGAGACAAAACTCAACAAACAATGTTAAAGAAAAGAGGAACATACACAAAGCGATCAAAAGACTCAAAACATATAACACATATTTGTCATAGAATACAAAGTACCTGATTATCACTGACACCCTTAAGCAGTTCAGAGATTAGAAATTCAGCACCATCTTCATCTATAACTAGCACCACCGTTTCGGCAGCTTCCTTTGCCAATTTCTGAACTTCCTGATTTAAAATCAATAAAACAAATTGAGAATAACAATAAAAAAATAAAAAATAAAAAATAAAATATGTTCAGTTTTTAATGTATAACTATCAATTTCAATTTTATTTATAAATAGCTTACTTCATCATCACCACCCATTGCTGAGAGTAAAGCAGGAAGGACAGTACCAAGGTGGATGTATAAACTTGGACCAGCAACCTCTGCCAAGGCTCCAAGAGCGTGTGCATTGAAGGCACTATTGGTATATAATTTGATATTTAGTTGAAATATAGTCAGGCAAACATAACGAGAATAAACATTGAGCTAAAGAAAAAAGGACATACGAAAGAGGAGTATGGACCAGCTTTGGCAATATATGTGGTAAAACAGCTGTTGTTCTCACGCTATCAGAGGAAAAACATCATCAATTAGTAATTCATCAAACAGAAAATAACCAGGCGGCATTTAGAATGTATGAATTTCATGAAATGGCATGGAATATAAGATTCCTAGTGTGAATCTTTTTCTTTTTCTTTTCTTTTTTTTTTTTTTGTATACATGATCTTGGCATGAGGATTCTATACTTCCTAAGATTCATTTTTTACTGTTTACTCCCAACCGTAAGGTATTTCAATCTGTGAGCAATTGTTCTTTTTTAATTAATTCAATAAAAAGCTCAAGTACACCTTCAAAGCTGTCAGTTGACAGTAAATTATTTGCTTGTCTATGAGAAGAGACATGACACATAAGTGATTCATTTTGACCTCATTTGGCGATATTGAGGTAAATAATTAGAAGTATATTCAATATTTCACCCGTCTGGCAATTTATAATTCCTTAAGAGATTCAGTATATTATATGGACCTAATCTTGCGGTAATTACTGAGAGGCCAATAATTAGCAAATAATTGAGTTCAGCTCTCATCTTAAAACACATGTCAAATGACGTTTTCCAAGGATATGTAAATAAAATATATATGAGGGGTAAAAAGGGCCGCCACCTTAAGATTTGTTTAAGACCATCAAGAGCAGTGTCCGATGTATCCTCATCCTCCAATGCATGTAGTAGAGTAGGAATGATTTCATCAATTGCTTGCATTCCAGCACTCTATACACGATGTCAAAACTGTTACTATTGAATCATCAACATTTCAGTAGTCAACTATGAATGAAATTTATTGCGTACCTTGTAAAGAGTGCTGAATGCTAAGCCTGCAGACTCACGAACCTCGGGCATGCTGATTAAACATATCAGAACTTCAATATGCCATGAATTATCATGAAAAGAAAAATTGAGATTAGACAGAAAGTTCAAACCTATCACAAAGGGCTGTTCGTATGGTAGGGATAAGCTCATCCATGAAGCTTAATAACTGACTTTTACCAGCACTTGTCATCACTTCACTGAGCCCAATGCAAACACCCTGAAAAATCCATTTTTTCAATTAAACGGATATTCATTCTTTTCCCTTATTTGCAGAGAAGAACAGAGAAAGGCATGCCAAATGTTCAATTAGAAAATCAGGTCACAACCCCATGAAGGTAAAAGATTATAATAATAAACAAATAGAACTCTGAAGTTCAAGGTTAAGCAGTATAATATAAAACTCTACTTTAATGTGGTATAAAGAAAGAAACAATATTATTTGTTGGTTAAATTATCAAACATGCCCCTGAACTTTACTTTGGGTCAAAAATGCCCCTGAAGTTTCAAAAGTTCGAACAATACCCTTAAACTTTAAAAAAGAGTTCAAAATACCATTGTCGTTAGTTTTGGATGAAAACAATTAAAGTTTTGTGTTAAGCCCCTTCTCCTGTACACAGTAAAACTCACAAAATAACGGAAATAATATATCCAAACAAGGAAAAACAGAGGCAGCACTCTGTATATAGTATTGATATGAATAAAACTTCAACACTACAACTATTTGCCCAAATTATGAAAATAAACATAAGAACAATACTGTCCAGCACCTTAGAGAAGGCTGGCAACTTCTCCCCTAAAAGC
>JBBPDJ010000019.1:8323901-8338691 GCA_037974625.1 Cucumis cinereus | reverse complement strand
CTCATTGATCTCAAAGTAATGCTCCGCGCGGTACACCCACGTTTCTGGGTTTGCTCCTGAAAAAACTGGCATCTCTAGCTTCTTATATTTCCCGCGGTCGCCCGAGCTAATTCCTGTCATGGCTGTTAATTCCGTCTCTCCCATTTTCCCTTTTAGTTTATATTCAGATCCATCAGAGGTGCCCGATTCATCCTTCCTTCTACTTGAGCCACTCTCCTTCATGTCCTCAACTAACCTCTCCACACTACCTTTGAGAGATAGAATCATCTCCTTATTACCCAACATTTCCTTCTCCTGATTTCCCACCCTTTCTTCCAATAATTTCTGTGCCATAGCTCTTGTTCTTGCCAGGATTTTAAGGCTCTGATACCAATTTGTTAAGCCCCTTCTCCTGTACAAAGTAAAACTCACAAAATAACAAAAATAATATATCCAAATAAGGAAAAACAGAGGCAGCACTCTGTATATAGTATTGATATGAATAAAACTTCAACACTACAACTATTTACCCAAATTATGAAAATAAACATAAGAACAATACTGTCCAGCACCTTAGAGAAGGCTGGCAACTTCTCCCCTAAAAGCTACAGCAGCTTTTAGCCAAAAGAAAAACCCCCCTTGCTAATCCCAAAACATTCTTTATTTATACTACTTACAAATGGGCCCTCAAGTAGATGCCACCCTGTCCTCTCCCAAGATAATTCCCTTCTTACCCCTTCTCCTATAGGTATGAAATATAGGAGGCTTAACATTTTGTTTTAAAAATAACCTTGAACTTTAAAAGTTTCAAAAATACCCTTAACTTAATAGAAGTTCAAAACCACCTCCACCAATAGTATTTGAACATAAGCCTTTTACTTCTCGTGACAAAAATAACATAAAAAAATTTATTAAAAAAAGTTAAAAAATGCTCATAACATTAATATAGTGATTAATTTGTTTGAAATTTTCTAAGTTTGAAAAGAACAAATTTTAAAAAAGATTACATACCTATCCTTATATTTTCATATCGATGTTCCCATATTTCTCTTAATTTACAATTTTTAGCTTACACCAATTTTCTTAACAACCAATCCTTGTTTTAGCTTTTACACATTTTTAGAGGTTACAAATTCAACCTCCAGCAAAACTCTGTAGGCCGCAAAAATCTTAAGTTATTCCCGATTCCACATCATGATGAATTTTTTTTATATCTTTTAGCCACTTCTACAACAGTATAGAGAAAAGAAATGTTATACACCCCCATCTGGAATGTGTGCGCAAGTTAGGTAAGGGGGGGATGAGAATGCAATTAGTTAGAAGGGACCACTATTTGTAACTAGATTTAAGGCTGAAGTGTGGGGTTGGTTCAGGTTACTAATAGAGTAATAGGCAGTGAGAAAGCTGAGAATTGTAATTTTATGGGAGAGAGAAAGGTCTTGAATTCTTCCATGACCTCTGTACTCTGTCGAGATAATTTGAGATAGAAACTATAACATCTAAAGTAAAGTTCTCACTTGTCTTCTGCTAGCGTTGGGATCTTTCAGGCCTTGAGAGAGTATAGGAATGATCAAAGGAAGTACTCTTTCTCCAAGCTTTCTCACAAGCTCACCCAATGCTCGTCCAGCAACCTAAATTGGAACCAATTTAGAAATATAGTTTTCTGACAGTAAAATGGAGATTATATGTACACGAGTAAAAACCTGTCGCCTCTCAGAAGATAATGAAGCTAGAGATGATATTAGAGTATTCATTAAAACTGGCATTATTTCCTTCAGAGTCTTTGGAGTATTTGCGACTATGGTTTTCCAAACATGCAGGGCAGCCTGACAGAGGATGTAATTTAATAAATTGTTATACCATGTAATTTCAAGGGTAAAAATTACATATATACACACGAATAACAGACACACACCCAACTTGTAATTCAGTATTACCTGTCGAACTGAAATGCTCACATCAGTTCTAACCATATATAGGGCAGAAAGTATTTCATCCCGCTTTTCCCGACCAAGAACTTCAATAATAGCACGTCCATGGGCTTCAGTGCTAGAACCTTCATCATCACTACCACCCTCGAGCAATGCTTTTCCAGAAGTTCCAGCAACCTGCAAAACAGAAACTAAGACACAGGTATACACACACAGGCACTCACCAGATTTAAATGTACAATACCTTAAATAAGAGATCACCCAACAGTTCTACTGAACTCTGTCGAATACGCCAGCTATCATTGAAAATACCATCTTCCACAGCAGGGAGGAGAAGTGGTAACGATCTGAAAATAATAACAATTATTATTACCATTATTCTCTCTTATTTAAGGGAGAAAGAAAGAGAGTAACAAACCAGCATATTAACAAAAGATAATACTGATGGAAATAAGGGGCTTTGTTAATAGTTTATAGCCTTTAGGGTATTTTAGCATTTTACTTTACCCGAAGTTTATTTTCTTTTCTGTATTAGGGCTTGCGAGAGCCTATAATGTTGTCTTCTCTTGTAACGTTCAGTGTATGTGGAAATCATAAAAGACTCTCTATCGTGTTTTTTTCTCCCTGTTCTAGAGTTTTCCACATAAAACTTGTGTTCTCTTTTCTAGAGGTTTAACATGGTATCAGAGAGTGGTGAAGAAGTTGTAGCCGCCATTGGCGAAAACGAACCGTGCAAGATAACTTTAGTTCTACATCAGTCTTGCTTCAGCCACAGTTGCTGCCATTGCCGCTAGAACAACCGATTTTCCCACTACCGTCACTGCCACTGATGTCCAAGCCAATGTTGATCGTTATTTTCAATCCTTGCATATTCGTCTAATTCTAGTGTCGCCACAACCCTTTGATGGAAACCTTAGCCGGAACATACACCATGAAACCGAGATTAGTGAGTCATCTGCCTACCACAAAAGTAAATTTCCAGTCGCGACAACAAGCTTCTCGCAACAACCAAGTCTTCCTCATGTGCCGCCTAGTTATTAACATCAAGGTCCAGTTGGTTTATCCCAGATAATGGTACAACAACAGTCGGCTAATCTTCAGACAAGTTAGCAACAAATCACTGCTCTTGGGGCAACCCTAGGTGCTTCCAAAAACCTAAATTCCAGTATAATAAGCCTAAAATGTAGGGTTGGTGGTCTATCTTTGGGATGGGCTTTTGGACTCATTTCGCATATTCCATCTTGTCAACAAGTTGCTGATGTTCTCACCAAAGGGTTACTCAGGTCAAGTTGAGTCTGATTGACATCTACGCCCCAACTTGATGAGGAGTGTTGGAAATAAGGGACTTTGTTGAAGTTTATAGCACCGAGGGTATTTTAATATTTTACTTTACCCTAAGTTTATTTCCTTTTTTGTATTAGGGCTTGCTAGAGTCGATAAAGTTGTCTTCTCAACTTTTAGTGTGTGAAAATAATAAAAGAGGCTCTATCGTTTTTTTTTTTTTTTTCCCTCCTTGTTCTAGGGTTTTCCACGTAAACTTTGTGTTCTCTTTTCTACCTTTTAAGAAATACAAATAACAAAAGTAGTTCCATTAGACAAATTAAGACTTTTATGGATGTGTGAAATAAATGTCACTTCTATTTGTTTGCATTCTCTTATGAAAGAAGAAAATTGCAAACTATAGATCATTTAACTATTACCATTACTTGTGTGTGAGCCCGCAGTGTGCAGGGCTTTAGCATTTTAATAGTACTTACGTGGCTGCATAATGTTCAACCAGAACATGCCCAGCACCTAATGCCGCATCCCGGACAGATTCATTCTCGTCAGCAAGACCTGTAATGACATTATAAGAAAAATAAGACAAATGCTTTTGCAAATAGTATTTCTTATATATTGTCATAACTGTATAATTTGTGAAACTTACCGTCAAGAATTGCAGGCAACACCTGCTGCAAATAGTTCTGGAACTGAACACCCAATGACCTTGGCAAATACTGCAAGCAATTCGACATAAAAGCCAAATAGTGCAAAATTAAACAAATCTGGCCAATTGAAGAAGTATAGACACAAATCATATAATACAAACACGATAATTTTAAAACAAGAATTTGTTTTCCTTTATGATAATCATATTAGGAATCTTCCTCAATAGTGAAGTAGATATTTTGTGCTTCCCAGCCATTTAAGAGTCTATTTTAAAAATTTGGAAAGAAGTCAACATCAGAATATTCAACAATGAAAGAGTCCATTTCAGCACCACCTGGTATTTATGCTGGAAAATGTAAGAAAAATATTTTTGCTTGCTTTAACTAAGTTGGGTTTTTGGAAAAGATTTTTGTGATAATGTTTTGGAAAATGTGGGTCCAAAGTTCAAATCAACCCCAAAAATTACTTTGGAATAATGCAATTAAAGCTTTGCTTGCTAATTTATGGTATGAAAGAAATCAAAGAGTGTTCCATGACAAGGACACTCCTTGGTTAAATCGTTTTGAGATAGCACGGCTTACTGCTTCTTCGTGGTGCACACTTTCCAAGGCTTTTGCAAACTGTTCCATTCAAGATATAAGTCTAAATTGGCAATCCTTCACTTTTCCAGATTGTTAGCTTACTGTCGTTCAATTATGTTATGTTGTTGTTCAATTTTTTTTATAGAAATAACTACTTTCATTGAAAAAAAATGAAAGAATACAGGGAAACACAAAAAACCAAGCCAACAAAAACCAGGGGGCCCCGTCTACAAGAACAGGATCCAACTAAGCAAAACCATGTCTAAAGGATAATTTCAAAAGATCTTCAAAATCGAAGCCCAATGAAAAACATGAAATCTAACGATAGACCAAATCTCCCCACTCCCCCTTTCGACACCCCTAAACATCTTCCTATCATCTCATCCCACAACAGCCACAAGATGGTACACACACAAGCCCACCACAGAAAATGACCTTTCTTCCCGAACGGCGGATTAAGGAGGATCTCCTCGATCATCAGTCTAACATCTCTGTGACGTGTATATGAAATGACAAACGTCTAAAAAGAGGCATTCCAAACACAGTTCACCAACTCACAATGCCAAAGAATGTGGTCCTAGTCTTCGTCCACCATCCTTCACATAATACAGCAAAGGAGTCCAACCAACGAAGGCAACTTCCTAGAAAGCCTATCCAATGAATTAAGACAGCCTTGAAGAACCTACCTATAAAAGAATCTCACCTTTCAAGGAACCTTAATCCTCCACTCAACGAAAAGACTGACTCACCCGTAGGGGAAAGACTTGAATTTTAGGGATAAATTATTTTTTCTTGTTATATAATATAAGCAAAGTGGGTCTCCTTATATAGGAGAAAGACCTTTCTACAGATAAGGAAAGAATAAAAATAATAAAGGGTAAATACATGAACAATATTAACTATATACAAATAAGGAAATTCCAATAGAAGGGTTAACCAGACACTGGAAAAAAGATTTACACGAGAACCCCATACAGCCTCTCTTTGGTCAGATAGGTACGAACTCGCCAGGTTAAACTCCTCTTGGTGTTCTTTAAGCAGTAAATTTTCAGATTACTCAGTTCAAATGATTGTGTTGAATTGGCATGCCTTCATTCAACCTCCTTGAGCAGTACATATCACAGTTTTTGGCTCAGCTCAGCCCGTTTCAGTTCCAATCCTCCAATTGACAATTACTTCACATTTCTTCATGCTGATTTGGCCAGAATTCTTATTCTCAATTTTGTTTTTCAGTTTATTATCTTTGTTTTGTGTATTGTATTTTGATTACCTTTTGTTTTTCGCTTCCTTGTCGTTGCTATTTAGATTTTCCTATTGTATTTGCTCTTTGTATAACTCTCTTGTACTCAGAGCTTCGTCTCTATTATATTCATATTAATAGAGATTGTTTCCTTTTTAAAAAAAAAAAAAAAAAGGATAAGGGCTCCAAACCCTCTCATCACTTGTCCCAAGACGAAAAGAAAGAGAACGACAAAACCCAAAGGAAAACAAACAAGAGCTCCTAGTCCAAACCAAAAAAATCAGCCACAAAATGATTTTTCAAAAAAGACAAAAGATACGACCGAGGGAATAATCCACAAAAAAGTCTTTCCCCCACCCAGAGGTCTTCCCAGAAATACATCTCTCTTCCCCCCCACACACAACGGACCCAAGGAATAAAATCAAGGAGCACTTTCGTGATGTCTTTCCATAGATTCCGATAAGTGTCTTTTAACCCCATAGCCAACAAGTCGAAAGTGAGACAAGAAACCCTCTTTCCACGAAGCCAACTTCCTGCAAACTTTATCCATCAACGGATCCCAAAAGGCAACGCTCTTCAAATTATTCCCAAGAGGGAGGCCCAGATAAGAGGGAAAGCTCCCTACCTCACAACCAATCCAATCCGCCCGTATTTTAATCTTCTCCTCCTAACTGTTGATGCCCAAGACACAACACTTGCCCCTATAAATTTTTTAACCCCGAGATGAAAGGGATTGGTGCTTAAAGATGCAAGATGAAATGGACAAAAAAACAAAAAAAAACAAAAAACGAAACAAAACACAGAAACAGCAACAAAGGAACATTGGGCAAAAAGTGTGCACTTTTTGAAAATACCATCTGTATTCTTTTTCCTCCATAACCTCCACCATTTCAATAAACAGTAAAGTTTCTAAATACAATAATAATAGCATTTAAAAAAACATGAAATATTTGTTGAAGGAACTAAGGAATATAACAACTTTTTCTTTCACGGACAACCGAGCTTTCAATGAGAAAAATGAAGGAATACAAACAATACAACTCAATATGGAGGGATTAAAGAAAATCCAAAATCAAATATACTCTTAAATTAAATCAATTATGCTCATACAACTCTACAAGACATGCTGAAAAATAAGTTGGATGTTTTTCACTTTGAGAATATTACATTTTCGTTATTTCTTCAGTGTCAAATTGAAGGGGAAAAAACAAAAAAGAAAAAAAAAAGAATTAAAACAAAAATCAATTATCGAACTAATATCTAACATGTGTTAAATTCAGACAGTTTAGATCATACTTTCCTGAGAACCATAAAAACCTTGAAAAGAAAATTGAATTACCTTGAAAAGTGTTAAATATCCATCACGGACAGGTGCTCTCTGATGAGAACAGTTTCTAATAATATCCGGAAGCACATGATCAAAGTAATCAATTCCAAGAGCAGCTAAAACCTAAAGAAGAATCAATAACCGGAAACATCAATTATTAAACAAAATAATTAAGAATTAGTAATAGAAGCAGCAAAAAGAGTGGAAGTGCAATAATAATACTACATTGATGTATCTAAAGGATAAAAGGAGAGAAATCTCCAATAATAAAATCAATGTCTTTATTATGAATCAAAAGTTGTTAATACAAGAAGACAATCTCTGCATTTATAGAGGATTGGAAAGTGAATAGATCCTAATCCTACTACACCGTAAATTCTAAATATCGAAAGTTGTCAAACGTAGATCAAGCTCCTCCATTTATGCAACATGACAAGCAATTCACTCTTTCCTTGGTACAAAATGAATTATGAAGTACAATAAGTTAAGGTTTTTTGCCCTTTGAATATCAATGATGTCTTCCTCTTTGGTTCCCATCCCACATAGTTTCTTGTTCCACATACTTTCTTGTCATATACTTGAATAATTTAAATACTTGAAATAAGTTGATCCATGTTTTGAATCATCTTTCCCAACGAATGTTTGATCTTTTTTACTCCCTTCTTCATTTCCTCCATTGATGTACAAATTGGGTGTTCTTGAAAAAGTTTCAACCTCATAATTGTTGCAAGACTGCTTTCTTGAATATGTTTCAACGATTCTTGGTGGTTCTCCACAACCAAAATAATGATTTCTACCCCTAAATATATTAGTTTGTCATAAAATTTCGTTCTTCGATGATTCTTCAAATAATTGTCAATACAAGAAGACACCGTCCTTATTTCTAGAGAATTGGCAAGTAAATTAGTCCTAATCTTAATTGATCAAAGAAACTAATCCTAATCCTAATAAACCAAATAAATTAATCTTAGTAACAATCAGTCTGAAAACTAATCCTACTCCTAATCAATTAAGGATTTGACAAAGATATCCTAATTTACCCTAATCCTACTGCATTGTAACTTGTAAATATCAGAAGTCGCCAAACGTAGATCAAGCTTCTCCATTTATGCTACATGACAAGTAATTAGATCTTTCCTTGGTACGAAAGAAATTATGAAGTACAATAAGTTAAGGTTTTTTGCCCTTCACTGTCGACGATGTCTTCGTGTCTAGTTTCCATATATTTTTGGTGTGTATGGAATACATTTTCAAGTGTTTAAGAAAAAAACTGGAATGTTGACAACCACCTAAAATAACTTTTGAAGTGTATTTTAAACAGTTTTTATCAAAATAATTTAAATAAAAAGGAGTTTATTGAAAAATAACTTTTTGTATCAAAACGACCCTTTCTTGTCATATTCTTTAAAATTATTTTTAATTTTTAGTAGTACAAAAGGTCAAAACTACGCTGAGAAGTTAAAAGAATTTAATGATAGCTTGTTTTTCTATTTTGATAAGAAACGAAGGACCAAAAATACAGCGTAAGAACGATGGAAGAGAAAACCCCCTTCCTTAAAAAAAAAAAGAAAATTGCCAAACTAAACTACAACTTGCCAGTTCATTTCGTTTAAAAAATACAGCTTAAGGGGGTGAAAAAGGTAAGTTCTCTCTCCCCCTCTCCTCATTCTCTCCCTTCCCCTTTGTTCCGGCCACGATGTTCCTCGGCGAATCTCAGGCGTATTCAACTGACTCATAAATGGAAGTGAAGAGTTGCAAGATCGTTGACTCCTACTACTGCATATGGTGTGAAAAAGGGTTCTTCCAAATTGAAGAAGTCGATTTCCGAAAAATCATCCGTATATTCAAGCACTGACTCGAATGGTTTGTTGATTCACTTTCAGTTCTAGTCAAAGAGCCAGGTTGGAAATTCTTCATAAAAACGGAAACGATGGAAGTAGAGGAACAAGACTAATAAAATTCTGAAACCCATCAGGCTGGTTTCTAAGGTGTATCGCTCGAAGTGCCTTCTGCACCCAATCTTTAATTCACGTTTTCTTAAGAGTTTCAAAACAAAGATGGTTCTCTTTCCTAAATATGATAAAGAATTTTTTATGAATTATGACTTCGCGTTATGGCATTCCACACTACATTCCGACTCAAATCACTTACGGTCGCGGACATCCCACCTTCCAAAACCGTGTTCAAGCTACGGAGATAAAGTTAAGTCGTCTGTGAATGAACCATCCTCTTTTCTAATTGCTGAAAAGCAGAGCACGGCTATTGTCTCAAAAATTCCAAGTCAATCTTCAAGCGGAAGACAATATGTTAAGCAGTTTGAGAAGCGATATTGGGTTCGAAAAAGTGATGATATCTTACAGGAAGATTTCAAATAATGTGGGTACAGTAATTAGAAGCATCCACAACAGCAGTACATTCAATTGCATACAAGTCTCAAAGATACTTTGAGCCTTAGAAGCCTGTGGATCAGTATCTCTAGACAATGGCGCAAAATAGATGCATTGGCAATTTTCAAATCAGGTGATGACAGTAGAATCCACTTTTGGCAGGATCTTTGGCTGGACAGAATCTCTCTAGAATGTAAATTTCCAAGATTGTTTAGGGTTGCGCTCAAACCAAAAGGCTCAGTTTCATATCATTGGGACTCTTCCACCAACTCAGGGTCCATTTTTTTCAGAAGACTACTTAAAGATAAAGAAATTTCAGACTTCCAGTCCTTATTAAGCCTACTCTCTAACTCACAGACTACCAACTCCCCGGATTGAAGAATTTGGTATCTCGAGGCAAACGGATAAGATCCTTGGTTAATCATCTCTCTGTAGCTTCACCTATGGATAATTCCTTGCAAAAGAGCCTTTGGAATTCCCACAATCCGAGGAGAGTGAACATCTCTTAATGGATCATGTTGTGCGGCAATTTAAACTGGGCATCAGTCCTTCAAAGAGAACTTCCTACTCACACCCTTTCACTACATATTTGCCCCCGTTGTCTCCATCAGAAGGATATTCAGCATCTCTTATTTGATTGTGTTTACACAGCTAATTGCTTGTCTCGGCTCTTCCAAATCTTTAACTAATGTTGGGTCTTTGACAAAGATTTCAAGAATAATGTGCTCCAAAACCTCGCTGGCCCAGCCTTGAAGAGGAAGACAGCCTCCTTATTGTGGACTAGTGCAGTCAAGGCTCGGTTACTTGAAGTTTGGTTTGAAAGAAATTCCTTAAACAGTCCATGCCAAGCCCCTCCAGTAAAAGAGAAGTGAAAAAATAAACAAGCAAAAGGATTCTTCTGCCGCATAATACAAGGTACAAACCAAGAGGGAGACGGACCAATTGACACATTCTAAGGAGTCTCTCATGAGTATCCAAACTTCCACGAGTCAAGGACCAAAGGCAGACCTTAACCTTCTTAGAAACACAATTCTCCCAATTACAAATGGAAGTTGAGAACTTTGATAAAAACATCACTTGAACAAGCACCTATTGAGATTGCTAAACCTCCCACTGCTTCTTCAAAGGTTTGAGTTTTTTACGTCTCCCCATGTTTGTAGCGTAGCATGTACTCCGTAAGTAAAAAAAAGTAAATAAAATCCAAAAGAAACGCTTTGTGTCAAACATGTGTCCATCAGACAAGTGTCTAACATAGACACTTCCCTAAAAACAAAGTGTCTGTGCTTTCTAGATAAGCTAAGATTGAAAAAAAAAAATGGGAATGTATGCCTCTAGAAATGACATCATTGAATGGTAAGATATCCACAATTACCACCGTGGATAGGGGATCAGCCAACATTAGCAATAACTGAAATATGGCTAAAAAATAGATCATCAAGTCTCACCTCACTCAATCCTTGCGCAGCACCAGAGCGCTCAACGTTACTGTTTTCGGATTTAAGCGTATCAAACAACCATGGTACTAGATCAGGGAAGTTTTCCTCACCCATTCCCCTGATAAGGGATCCAATTGCCCGAGCAGCAACTGACCGAACTTCTGGAATTGGATCAACTAGGACCTGTTCTTGCAACATATTTGGAAATTAGAAAAATAATAATAATCTAATCCAAGAATCAAGTAAATGAGCATGACTACCTTTTTTACTTCTGGAAGTAGAAGCCCAGTATAAGGAATCATATCCTTCGGTTCCGTTACTAAGGAACACATATTTCCAGCAATTTGTGCTGCTTTTTTTTTTGTTTCAGCACTTCTCTCCCTTAGACCTCTGTGCACTATGGGTACCAATAGTGCAAGGGAAGGAGCATCAATTGAATTAATAAAAGTTGTCTGCAATAAGCAAATGAACAATTAGCTGGCAAAAACAGCCAAATAACTTCACTAATGTAAACCGAAAATTTGTCGTAAATCTAGCCATCAATCAATCTTACTTGCAGAAGAATGTCAAGAGAATATTTAGTATAGTCGTTAGGATCAGTAAGACCCATTAGAAGTGTAGGAACAAGTGCAGATATTTCTGGATTCTTTATGACACTTCCAACCTAAAAGAAGCAAATAATGAAGGAGCTGATCAAATAATTGGAAAAATAGAAAGATAAGGTAGTTTTAAATGGCTTGAAAACATTACTTGTTGAAGGGCTGTCTGTGCGGCTGACTGGACTTTGGGATGGGTATCTGTGAGAACCTGCAGTGTTTTTGGAGAAAAATCACAACCTAAATAAGCTCAAATACTTAAACCTTTTTTTTAGAGAAGAGAAACTCACAAATACTTGACCTCTTTTCTCAATGGTTACATAATAATTCTCGAAGAGAAACTCACAATTTATAGAACATACCTCTGTCAACTTTGGCACTATCTTAGGAAGACATTGAGACAACTGCTGCGGAGCACAAAATGCCATAGCACCAAGCAACTGTACACTACTTTGCTTTGTTCTCCATGCTTTATCTTCAAGACCCTACATAGAAAAAGAATAATAGAAAACTCAGGCACCAAAGGTTGATTAGAAAACTACACCCTGAGATAGAGAAGGCAAGAAAAACATAGAAAAAACTCATAAAGACGATTTCTCAGCTCATCCATGGACCTGTTTCTAATCTACTAGCTTTCGTAAAGATACATATTAACTTTTATTTTCTTCTGAGATGCATAAGAAACAATTTCATTAATAAAATGAAATTACAGGAAAAGCAGGGGAGAAAGGCCCAAAAGCTAAAACTACAGACTACATCTCCAATTGGCTAACAAAGAAGCAAAACTATATGAATTAAAGGCAGCTGAGAGCTTGCACCAAGCAATAGCATTACAGACAACATGATCAAAAAAGGATTTAAAGAACTGAATTTTGTTGTTAAAGATACAATTGTTGCGTTCAAGCCAAAGCTGCCATAGAGTAGCTCTAACCATGTGATTCCAAAGTAATCCCCTTTTGTCCTTAAAAGGAGGATCTTTTAGCATAGTAGACAAGAAGAAAGTAGTTTCCAAGGAAAGACAACAAACCAATTGAAAGCCTGTAAAATGTGATCCCAACAAGCTTTTGCGAAGGGATAGAAGATGAAAGGATGACTTTGGGTTTCTGAACTTTGTTGACAAAGGGAGCACCAACACGGGGGTAATAAGCTTGAGGGTAGTTAATGCTGAATCGCATCACGTGTTAGGACAGCTTTGTGAGCAAGTTTCCAAAGGAAAATTTTGATCTTTTTTGGGTACTGTTCCGACCATATGGCAGAGGGGAGGTTATCAAGAAGGAGATTGTTACAATGGTGTCTCGATGCAATCTAGGATTTTGTAGTGTATTGAACGGAAGCTTCAATAGTGCAACACCAACTATCAGGTGACTGGAGAGGCTGATGCCTGATGGTTTGAGAGGAGTACAGAGAGCATGGCCCATTCAGCAATTTCCACATTGTTCAGATTTCTTCGAAAGCAAAGATTCCAGCCAACATCCAAAGCATGCCAGAGATCAGCCACAAATGCTCCTTAGAAAGGGAAAGCTCAGACTATAGCAAAAGCCAAGAATAGGGGTTGTTATTTATCCAATTATTCAACCAGAAAGCAATAGTGTTACCATTGCCTAGAGTGGCAGCAGCAAATTATCCAACCAGAAAGCAATAGTGTTACCATTGCCTAGAGTGGCAGCAGCAAATGATTAACACAGATGTTTGGAGGGATGAGTAGTGTTGTTCGTTCTCTTCTTTGGAGTATATGGTTGGAAAGAAATAGAAGGCTTTTTAACGACATTACTATTCTTTTGATTCTTTTTGGTCTGGGGTGAAAACCACAGCTTCTTGGTGGTGTACAAATTACACCGATCTCTTTTGTAATTATAGCTTTTCATTGATTGTAAACAACTGGAAAGTTTTACTGTTCTAGTTGGTCTTGGGAGGGCCATCTTGTCCCTCGCCTTTAAGCTGTTGTCCTTCTTTTTTGTTCTTAATACAACCGTTTCTTATCAAAAAAAAAGATTTCCAGCTTTGTTACCACAGCAGGAAATACCATATTTGACAGCAATGACTTTCCTCCATAAGGCATCCGACTCCATTCTAAAGTGCCATATCCATTTAGCAAGAAGGCTTTTATTTCTCAATTTGAGGCTAGAAATCCCGAGACTCCCAGAGATTTGTGGGAAGATAACTTTGTTCCAATTGACGAGGTGCATTTTGTGAGCTTCGCTATTACCTTTCCAGAGAAAGTCTCTATAAAAAATTTCAATCACTTGTGCAACTTTATTAGGGATCTTGTAGATGGCTAGATAGTAAGTTGGTAGATTATACAAAATTGCTTGGATGAGGGCAAACCTACCTCCCTTTGATATGAAAGAAGGTGTCCAAGAGCTAAGCTTATTTTCAATTTTTTCAATAACCGGCTGCCAAAAACTGTGATTTTGGCTTACCATGCAAGGGGAGGCCGAGATAGGTATTTGGCCAAGAGCCAAGTTTGCAGCCAACAGCGCTGAGTTTAAAGGGAGAGAGATTGATACCCATGATTTCTGGTTTTTTATGATTAATAAAAAGCCCCAAGCGACAATCGAACTCATCAATGACCTCAAACAGATTTTTAAGGGAGGAATGGTTGTATCTAGAGAACAAGATGGTGTAGTCAGCAAAATTGAAGATGGGTGATGGATAGTTTATCCATACTGATATCTTTTTTTTTGAACAAGAAACAATATCTATAATCCATTAAAAAGAGACGAAGCTCAATGTACAAGAGGTATATACAAAGAGCGAAATAAAACAAAACAGAACAGAAACTAGGAACTAAGGATCAGCAGGCGCACCCGGGCATCTCAACTAGGTTGACACCCCCATAGCGCCCTCATCATATCCAAACTGATATCAAAACCATGGATGTTCCCATCGGATCCAGCCTTGCTCAATACTCTACCGAGAGTGTCAGTGACATTATTGAAAAGGAAAGGTGAAAGGGGATCACCTTGTCTGATACCTCTAGTAGCACAAATTTTCCCTCTTGGTCGGCCATTAATAATAATCGAAAAAATAGACAAAGAAAAACAACCCATAATCCGGCTCGTCCATTTACTACCAAACCCCCTTGCCATGAGCATGGAATCAAGAAAAATCCAATCAATAGTGTCGAAAGCTTTTTCAATGGCAAGCTTGACAACGATTCCTTTTTTCCTTTTTCTCGTCAAATCATCAATAAATTCATTGGTGATAAGCAAAGTGTAGATCAATAATTCAAGAGAAAAGTATTTACTATATTAATAGAGTTATGGTACAGATACATATTTATAGAGAATGTAGAAACCCTAGATACTATGTGAAATTACAAATAAGGGCCTATATATATATAAATATATTATAACACTCCCCCTCAAGCTGGAGCAAATATGT
>JBBPDJ010000019.1:8304573-8323801 GCA_037974625.1 Cucumis cinereus | reverse complement strand
AGAGAATGTAGAAACCCTAGATAGTATGTGAAATTACAAATAAGGGCCTATATATATATAAATATATTATAACACAAAGCATCCAAAATTTGGCGACCCTCGATAAACGCAGATTGGTGTTAAGAAATTAGGATTGGTAGGATACCTTTAACCTCTTTGATAGAACTCGTGCAATGATTTTGTAGGCACCTATGGTTAGACTAACTGGACGAGAATCACCAACTCCTTCTGCATCTATTTTCTTGGGAATGAGGGCAATATATGTTTGACTAAAGTTTGCATTGACAATCCCATTCTGATGGAAGTCTTCGAACATCCTGAGGATGTCCACCTTAAGAGCCAAGTTCTTTTGTAAAATTTTGCTGTGAATCCATGGGACCAGGCGATTTATTTGTACCAAGGACACAAATAGCATTCCAGATTTCTAGTTCAGAAAAAGGGGATTCCAAGGATTCAGATTGATGATCAGATAAAATGGGCCAAGACACAATTGGCAAGGCAGTGAGGTTTAGCCTTTTGATGTAGAGCAGTTTGTAAAATCCAAGGAATACTTCAACAATGTCTTTTCCATGTTGTCAAACAATGTGATTTCTGACATGTTCCGAATTTTTAGAGTTTGGACATTTCCAAAAGTAACAATAATAAGAAAAGAAAGAAGACCTGCCATACCCACTGGCTGTCTATTAGTCAAAAGTCTTGGAATAGAAACCCAGTCAAGAAGAAGGATTTGATGAAGGCAACACGGAAGCCACAGGATGTAGCATCTTCTTAGAGGCATAACGTACTTTTCACAAAAGCACATGTATGATATGATGTTCATTTTGAAGAAGACAATACTAAACATGCATAAATATATGATATTTTATGTTTTACTGAGTAATTTATATTTGAACACTTTCAAGGGCAGCAATTTGTTCAGAATGTATGAGAAAATCCACATAAATAGGCCCCTCAATATCTAAGTAAGTGTTCAAACAAATCAACTAGGCATCGACAACAACAACATATAATGAAATGAATAAAAATGCTATGATTCAATGCATAAGATATTAGACAACAAAGAGTCACCTTTTTTTTTACTAAAACAGAAACAAGAATATCATATCATAGGTCAAATGACCATAAAGGTTACAACAGAAATAATTGTTACCTTCAAAAGAGAAGGCAAGACAAGCTTCACTCCCTGAGCAGTAAGTTGAGACATCATCGCACGAGCGGCACATTCAGCAGCTTCACGAACAGCAACTACTTGATCAGAGAAAGATACTAAAAGCAACGGCAACATCAGGATCACATACCTGAGAAATCACAGTCAGTTCCAAGAAGACAAAAGAAACAATGGATAAAGATAATTGAAGTCTAGTATGTCTCCTCACGGTTCAAATAGTCTTCCAAGTGTTTCACAAAGACATTCAAATGCCAGTAGAGCTCCTTCACGGCATTTCGCTGAATTCCTGCAGTTCAAAAATTCACTTAAACAATCTATATTTACAAATAACACTGTTGCAGTCCCTTCTTTTACACCATTATCGTTATTGTTCAAAACAATCTATATTTATATTTATCCACTGCACCACTGTAATTTTTTTTTTTTCTGGGATAAAACACCATTTCATTGATCAACGAAATATCCAAAGATTACAGACAAAGAATATCCAAAGATTACAAAAGAAGAATATAACAATAGCAAAAAAACAAGATGAACCAATATAGTGACCCCATCTATAAAGGATTATAATGATACCAAAGGGGAAGGGGATGAGAAAAAGGATAAAAACTGAAGCACATCCATTGCACCAGTACATTCTTTTCCTCAAAAATGTTTACTTTTACATATTACTTGCAGTTACATACACATACTAAGTGATAACTTCCACAGGATATAACATAAGTAACTACATATTTGGGGAAAGAACTTACAAAAGGTAGATAGATATTTGAAAAAAGAAACAGAAATAGAAATGCATTTTAAATAGGTAAAAGAATTGTTGAAGAGTTTAATGTTCGGGAGGTGTTCAGTTCCTAAAATGGCCTTGTATTTCGATATGGCAGTTCAAGAGTTCCTCCGCTGCAGTGTTTTATTTAGGCACTTGTGTATAGAAGTTTAAATACTAATGATAAGTTGCAAAAAAAGCTTCCCAACTCGACGTTGAAGCCCTCTATGTGCTGTCTCTGTTTTAAGAATGAGGAAACTTTGGATCACTTGTTTTTGCATTGTGATTTTGTTAGTAAGAGCTGGTCAACTCTGTTTTCTATTTTTGATATAAATATCAGTCTCCCTAGGAAAGTAGAGGACTGGTTCAGTGAGGCTGTCTGCTTGAAGCATTTTGGGCCAACAGGAAATATTTTATGGAATAGCGCACTCCGTTCTCTTCAATGGGGCATTTGGTTGGAAAGAAATAGAAGAGTCTTTTGTGATACGGTTAATTCTTTTGATTCTTTTTTGTCTGTGGTTACAAACACAGCGTCCTGGTGGTGTACAAACTACACAAATCTCTTTTGTAATTATAGTCTTTCACTGATTGCAAACAACTGGAAGGCTTTACTGTTTTAGTTGGTCTTAGGGAAGGCCCTCTTGTCCCTCGCCTCTAGGCTGTTTTCTCTTTTGTTTCTAATATACCATCGTTTGTTACCAAAAAAAAAAAAAAAAGAGTTCCTCCGCTGCACAAAGACAGTTTAATTGTGAAATTGTGGAATGATTTTTTGGATGCCAATAAAAAGGAGTCCCTCACTCCCGCATTTGATGAAAGAGAAAAGTCAGTTCATGAGATTCTGTATCCAATTAATGAGGATTCTTTAGACAACCTGAGGATCAAGGAATTTTAACGGTTGTATTTGGTTGTAAAGGTTTTCTATTTTATTTTTTTTTGAAAAGGAAACAAGTCTCTATTATTCATAAAAATGAAGATAGAGACAAAGCTCTAAGGCTGGTAGTGGAACCCAGCTTCTTTAAATGTAAGCAGCCAATCCTTCATCATCTCTTTTTGTTGAACAAAGAGAGAGAGGGAGATGGCTAATAGATTGTTGAACAAAAAAAGAAAGATGGCTTCTTCGATTCAGTTCCTCTTCTTCTTTGACTTTCGATTTCTTCAATTCATCTTCCATTATTCTTCCGCTCCTTGATTTTCCTTTAATTCTTCCTCTACAAGCTTTGGTTCTTCCTCTTAATCAAAGAATTGAAGAGAAAAAACCAAAAACATTGATGAACAACCGAATAACTGTTGCCTTCGTGAAGACAAACTGTGTCTGTGTTGCCTTCAACGGTTCAACGCAACTGACAGGGGCAAAAGGAGAGCTTTCCAAAAAAATAAAGCCAGCAATACGCCAAACCAAGCAATGATCAAATCATATTAAAACAATAAGCTTTATTGCTAAACTTGAATTAATTATGAGATTAATTCGTAATGAAACAAACCTGTCTGCAAGTGCATCGCGTAATACAGAAACTATTCCATACTTCTTAAGACTTGTGATTCCAAATCCCTTCACAACTCCAGCAAGTCCAAACGCTGCTCCTCGTCGTTCCCCATATTTTTCACTCTTCATTAGCTGATCCAAAAGCCTCGAAACAAGAGCTGGACCATCATCCTAACAAAAGAAAATACCAGAATGCCAGAAAAAGAGAACCTATCAAATCAATATCCAAAATTACTTCATAATAAAGTAAAAGCACAAAAAACATATCAACCTACACAAATTAAGGGGAAAAAATGAAGATATCAAGTGAACATTTGCGTTGCCCTACACCTTTAGTAGAGGCAGACGAAACTCCCCAAACAAACAAGATTTGTACTTCTCTCTTTGTAGGAAGATAGCTAAATCCTAATTAGAATTCACTAATTTCATTTCCAGCTACTTTTATGTTTCATACTTTCATTGGTTTCAGAATATGAAGATTAGAGAGAGAAAAAATGCAAGTATGGAAAAGGGTGTAAACAATCAAAATCAGCCAACAACTTTGAGAAACTTCTGATCTAAAATCATTAGGGCACTAATAATCAATGTTTTATAATGCTAAAGGCGGCCTTGAAGTTTATCCTCTGACGAGGAGACACATAAGACTCAAATAGTGAATAAAAAAATATTTCGAAAATCCAAAATTAGTATGACCAACTTCTGCGAAACATGATTGTCATATAAAAGAGTAAAAAGAAAATTCACCCCACAATTTTTGCTATATCAAATATTCTAAACTGATATTTTTATCATCACTACTACTAATATCATTAATAGCATTAATTTATACTATAAATTTTGCCTCCAATGTTTTTAAAGTCCAAACAGTAAAAGTAGTCAAAACTCAAATCGTCACAGCTCAAACCATAATATTTTTTAAGACGCTAGGCAAATCACTGAATTTTTCTAATCAAACAAGGCAAATAGCAGCATTTTTCAATGATATAATGGAATGGGTCAAAAGATCGAAGTACAAATATGCAAACTAAGAAAAAAAATACAATGGAAGGTTCAGGTCAGAACAAACAGAACAATAAAGAATCAAATAGCTTTTTAAAACACTACTAATAATAAAGAATAAAATACAACACTTGTAAGGAACCCCATCAGAATAAGACGTGACCAACCTGCTTTGATTGCATTAATGGAGACAAACATGTAGATACAGCACGTTGAACAGCTTCCGATGGAGTATTCAAAACATCCAACAACTTATCTACAACAGCGTCAATCTTGGGATCATTCTGTTCAATCATTAAGACATTATATTTAAGTTAAAATAAAGGAGGCATCGTTACGACAATTGAAATAGTACAAAAAAACAATACCATTGCCAAATGTTTCGCTAATGCTCCAGTGAATATAACAACACCCTCACGAACCAAATCATACTTCTCTTCATCTGATGCCTACAAAATTGGGAAACCAAGAATATCAGACAGATGAAAATTTCCAGCACACTTTCAATCAGAGCAGTAGACTGGGTTCCCTAGAACAAATAGGTTTCGGACCTCATAAACATAAAGCAAAAGGAAATTTAAGGAAAATAATCTCTCTAACATGACAAGACATACCTTTTTGTTTAAGTAGTTTTCAAAGATAGGAAACAGCAAGGAAACACTCTCTCTCCCATGCTTATCAATAATCATAATACCAGCATTGATCATTCTTCCTCGAACATCACTGTTGGGGTCGGCCTGCAAAATTAATATGTGAATAAAAAATATCCCAATGTGTCCTTGAAACAATTCATTTAAATTTAGAATGACAAATCCGGCATATTGTCCACCGTTAGAAAATATCAGGCGTATCAATTGTTAAGATATTTTCTCAGTATTTCTAATAATTTCAATTATTATTCTTATTTCAACATTTCAATTTTCCGGAGAGAAAAATAATACTACTGTGATACCAAAGTATGGTTCCAAATAATAAAAAAGCAATTCAGTTATTAAATAAAATTCAAGATATTCTCTTCCCCATTTCCAAATAATAAAAAAAGCAATTTCAGTTATTAAAAAAGTTGCCCCTATCCTAGAATTATCACAAGTACCGTAGAAGAAAGCTTCCATCTCTGTTCAAAATTAAAAAGTATACATAACAATAATATTTTTTTTTTAAATCAAAACTAGATCTGAAATCAGCCATTAAGCAAAAAAACCCATAAGTAAACAAAACTTCTAAATTCTGAGGTTGAAAATAATAGAGCCAAGTCTCCATGGTTTTTTTTTTTCATTAAAGCAAAATCCGCAAATTATAAAAGGACAACTATGATCCCTAAGACATTCTTTGAGCTGCTTCTTTCGCGAGCAGCTTCTCCTTCGCTTTTGTTTTAGCCTGGGATTTGGAGCCCATCATTCCTCCTCCCCATTTCTTTCTACACTCATCGTACTTGTCATTGAAATTGGCCTTAATGGCTTCTAGAATCCGGCTGAACTCAATCTTGTCTTCATTTTTCACAGTCGTCAAGCACAAAACAAATGCAGTCTTTTAATGGACAATCGATCCCAATCGTGCTTTTCCCTTCACAATGCAGTATGGGATTTCCATCTTCCTGCAAAGAGCTGGGAGCAAAACAACCAACTCAATGGGGTCCACATCATGTGCAATGACGACCAGCTGGGCCTTGTTCTGCTCAATAAGGTACGTGACGTGGTTGAGACCATATTTCACAACAATAGGCTTTTTAGCATCATGTGGCTTGCCTTCAGCCTCTTCCTGAGCTCTTGTTAGGAGACGCTCCCTTTTCTGTGATTTGTCCTCCGACCTATACTACAAAAGCATCTTGAACAGGTTTGTAGCAAGATTTTTGTCAAGGGTCTTGGTGAACTGATTCAAAGCTGGTGGAACCTTCAACCTTTGTTTAAGAATCCGCTTCTTTCTCTGAATTTGAACAACTTTTGGCCATTTAACAAACCTTGTCAAATCCCTCTTTGGTGGAATGGCCCCACCAATTCCAAATTGCTTTGGACACTTCTCAAATAATGGATTCCCCACCTTCTCGGGCTTCTTTTTTGCCAAGGCTTTCCCAACAACCTTCTTTCGTGCCATTTTTTCGCAAGCCTGTGAAACTAATAAGAGCTTCTGTCTTCTTTTCTCGTTAAAGAACTTTAGGGTTTAGGGTTTAGGGTTTAGGGTCTAGGGTTTAGGGTTTAGGGTACAATCAAAAGTTTGAAGATTTGGATAAAGGAAGACGGAAGATGTCGAAGTTCAAAACAAAGGTTGGTTGGGTGTTAAGTCGAAATTGTTGGCCTAAATCAGGAGGTCACTCAACCTTAAGGGTGTCTTCGGGGGAAGATAAAGAGAGATGGAGGTCTTTTCACAACATCACTCCAAGGCTAAGATCTCACCACGGGACAACAATTTCTAGCTATGCAGACAAGGTCAAATCAAAAGACATCAATGACTTTGTAACAAAGAAAGAAAACGAGGACAACCTCAAATCGGACGATCAGTCTGACATTAGATGCGATGAAAGTTATTCTCGTTTTTCCTCTATTTTGAAGTCAGAGAAACAGAGTCAATGGGTGACTAAGAACACCGAAGTAATTCAAGCTAAGTTCGAATACGGTGGTTGAAACCATGACAGGGAGGTTTTCTCTATCAGTTAAATGCTCCAGTGTGCAAAAAATTATGTTGGATTACCAATGTGTACGGCCCTTGCAGTTACAAAGAAAGAAAATTTGTTTGGGCAGAGCTTTTATCCATTTAAGACTGTTGTCTTGAGGCATGGTGTATGGGTGGAGATTTTAATGTTACTCGTTGGGCCCATGAACGTTTCCCTTTCGGTAGAAGTATACAAGGAATGAGGCTATTTGACAACTTTATTGATTCGGCTAACCTCATGGAAATTCCACTTCAAAACGGAAGATACATCTGGTCTAGAGAGGGTGGCACGGCTTGTAGATCCTTATTGGACAGATTTTTTATCAATAAAGAATGGTATGAGGAGTTTGAAAATACTAGTCCCCGCAAAGCACGCACCTTTTCTAATGACTTTCCCTTGCTTGGAGTGGTTTGATGGTGACCTCTCCTTTCAGATTTTGTAATAGCTGGTTTTTGATTAAAGATTGTAAAAAGGTTGTAGAAGAAGCTCTGAACAGTTCCAATGGGAATGGCCGAACAGGTTTCATTCTACATGAACAGTTGAGGAAAGTTTAAACAGTAGTTAAAAGCTTGGCATGCTTCTTTTCAGGCTTCCCTTAAACGGAAAGAAGAAAGATTGTTGAAAGATTTGGAAATTTGTGACTCAATTGCAGAATCTGTTGGACGAAATGCTGAAGAGTTGGCCTTCAGATTTGTCCTGCAAGAAGTATTACTAAGTATTTACAATCGAAGAGAGGAACTTCATTCAGAAAAGTAAACTGAATTGGCTGGTTGTGGGGGATGAGAATTCTGGTTTCTTCCACCGGTTTCTAATTGCAAAGAAAAGGAGGAATCTCATTATGGAATTGGCTGATGATCAAGGGGCCGCAACTAAGTCCTTTCGGGACATTGAATGACTCATATTGGGTTTCTTTGATGCTCTTCACAAAAGGATCCCAGGAGAAAGATTCATTTCTCTAATCACCGATTGGCCTTGTGTTACTCCAAGTCAAAATGCGCTACTCATTACCTGATTTTCAGAAGTAGAAGTTTTCAGGGCAGTAAAGACTCTGGGGAGGAACAAAGCCTCGGGACCAAATGGCTTTACAACGGATTTTCTCATTAAACATTGGTCTAAGCTCAAGGGTGGTTTTAAGAAGCTGCTTGATTTTTACAGTAATGGAAGACTAAATGTTTGTGTCCAAGAAAACTTTATTTGTTTGATTCAAAAGAAACAAGATGCAGTTCAAGTAAAAGATTTCAGACCTATCAGCCTCACTACCCTAACCTACAAGGTGGAGGCCAAAGTTCTAGTTGAACGTTTAAAACAGGTGATGGACTTTGTTATAAGCCCATTCCAAAGTGCCTTCCATCAATGGAAGACAGATTCAAAATCCAGTTTTAATTGCTAATGAGATCGTTGAAGAGTATCGTACTAAAAAGAAAAAGAGATGGATTCTAAAACTTGACCTAGAAAAGCCTTTCATACAGTGGATTGGGGTTTTCTAGAAAAGGTAATGTACTGAAAAACATTCAAAACCAAATGGTCATCCTGGATGATGGGCTGTTTCAAAAATTCCTGCTTTTCCATATTCATCAACGGGAAGCCTAGGGACCTGACAGTGGATTCTAGAAGGAGTCCGTCAAGGAGACCCCTATCTCCTTTTTTGTTCCTTCTTGTTAGCGAGGCCCTAGGAGCTATCATCAATAAGTTGTATGAAAACGGGCCTTATGAAGGTTTTGTGGTGGGAAAGGAGAAGATCCACATTCCCATTCTTCAATATACCAATGGAACACTTCTGTTTTGTAAGTATGATGAGGAAATGCTCACCAAGCTTAAGGAGGCTATAAGATTGTTTTAATGGTGTTCTTGGGATAAATCAGCTCTCAGTGAAGTTAATGTGGAAGATGATGATCTGTTTCAAATGGCCAGGAAATTAGGGTGTAAGGCGGAAAAACTTCCATTTTTGTACTTGGGGCTTCCCTTGGGGGGTTATCCAAGGCAAAAGACGTTCTGGCAGCCAGTGATTGACCATGTCCATAAAAAAACTGGATAGATGGAAAAGGTTTAATATTTCAAGAGGAGGAAGGCAAACATTATGTAAATTTGTTTTAGCTAATCTTCCCACCTATTATTTGTCTCTCTTTGCTATCCCTGACAATATAGCTTCTTCCTTGGAAACACTAATAAGAAACTTCTTTTGGGAAGGGCATTCGGGAAGTAAAATCAACCATTTGGTGAATTGGAACAAAGTTACACATTGTCAACTAGATGGGGTTCTCGAAATCGGAGGCATTAAAATTCAAAACACAGTCTTGCTAAATGGGGCGGGAGGTTCTCGGTGGAATGCAATTCACTATGGAGACAAGTGATAAGAAGCGTTCACAGTAAAGAACCCTTTGATCGGCACATGGTGGGTAAATCCGGTAATAGTTTGAAGAGTCCCTGGGTTAGAATTTCAAGAGCTTGGAGGAAGGTAGAAGCCCTGGCAATGATCAACCTTGGTAATGGCAGAAGAATCGTTTTTTGGACAAACTTATGGATTGGTGACATCCCCTTAATCTTCACTTCCCAAAGATTTTCAGAATTGCATTACTGCCTAGTGATTTTGTTGCTACTCAATGGGATAACTTCACTTTGTCCTGGTCAATTGTTTTTCGAAGACTCTTAAAAGAAGACGAAATCTTAGATTTCCAATCTTTGCTTTATCTACTATCATCTAAAAGGGTGCTAAATTCAGATGATAGAGGACATTTGTCACTCGACCCTTCAGGCAACTTTTCAGTTAAGTCTCTTTCGGCCCATCTCTCTCCACCATCCCCTTTGGACAAAGAAATATTCAAAGCTTTTTTGAAATACAGCAGCCCAAAGAGGGTTAATATATTGATCTGGACTATGCTTTTTGGCCTTCTAAATTGCTCCTCGATTATGCAAAGTAAGATCCCCAACAGTTGTCTATTGCCCTTAGTTTGTCGAAGGAAGGTGAGGACCAGCTGCATATATTTATCAATTGTTCTTATTCAGCCAAATGTTGAGAGAATTCGTTCTCCCTTTTCGAAGGGGCTTGGATGGTTCTTTAAGCTCGAACATCCTTCAGCTGCTCCGGGGCCCATTTCTACCAAAGTGGCTGAGAATAATTTGGGAAAACATGTGCAAAGCACTGCTTGCGGAACTTTGGTTCAAACATAATCAACAAATCTATCCTGACAAGGCAAGGGGCTGGCCTGAAAGATTGAACATTGCAAAAACAAACGCAGCAGCATTGTGCACTTTGAACGAGGAATTTAATGATTACCCATTCAAGATTTATGCTTAAATTGGTCGGCTTTCATCTCACAACCTAAATAGCTCGTGCTGTATAATCTGCCATACCTCAAAAAGGACAAGATTCTCAAGCTTGTTGAAGTCTTTCGCTGAAGATCTCATATTTTTACTTACTTTTGTTCTCCTTTGGTGTTTTATTTTGGTTTTATCTTGGAACTGTTCGTTCCTTGTAATCCTTGTGTTTCTTTCAGTTTTCGCCTAGTTTTTGCTTTATTTCGTTATTTACTTTGTTTTAGCAAAAGCTTTTATAGATTATTTGACGTACTATTGGATATGATGATGGCGCTAAGGGGGTGTCAACCTAGTTGAGATGTCCGGTGCGCCTCTTGATCCTCGTTTTTTACTTTTTTATTTCCCTCATTGTATAATCCTCTTGTACTTTGAGTTCTATTTAATAAAAAAGTTTGTCTCCTTTTAAAAAGAAAGGAACAGTTTTTAAATCCACATCTCCAATACTTGTGAAAGAGAAAGAAAACTGACAAATAGGAAGTTGTTCTGTTTTTTTCTCCTTGTTCTTATATGGGATGAATATTTTAGTAATAAAATCTTCTCATCCTAGAAAAGCCAGAGTAATTGTACAGGCTAACTACGTTAACATCATACCAAGGCTCGGGAAATAAGGAATGTCATTACAACAGGAAGATCTTTTGTCCGCAATACATCAGCAGCAGAATATAATGCCAATGCTATCCCTTGACGGCCAAACCAACCAGCATCTACAGTACCCCCTCCAGAGCTGGTATTATGGATGTACATAGAAAATAATGTAGAAAGAGATTCCTGAAATCACCAACGAAAGTTAAGAAAAATGTATTACTAAAATTTGACTAACAATTAAATTAAGTTGATGAATTACCTGTATCGTATCAGGGTATTCATCCAAAATAGCAGCAAGTGCTTCCGATGCAGCCAACCGGACATTATAATTAGCATGAGAAAGTGCTTTAAAAAGCCCAGAATAATCAGTTCCAAAGTCATATCCATAGCGATCCCAAATATCTTCCGCAATTTCAGCTACAGACTGAGAATAAACATCAATTTGTAAGAGTGACGCAACAAAAAAAGCATGAGAAAATAATTGGAAGCTACATGACAGAGAACATGGGTAAAAATGGACAAGGACGTAATTCTTTCGAAAAGACATACTACATTATACCAGTAGAACATGGATAGGTAACAATTGTTATGTACTTTTTCTTATATGTTCAAACTTCATTACCAAATCTCACATATTTTCAACATTCAATTTCTGTCGTACTCCTTACTTAAAATATGCAGCCTCCAATATTTGCTTCTTATACACAAGATGTCCCAGATGGTGTACAGAATTGAAACAGAACCATTTATCCCATATTTTAAATCAGATGTCAAGAGTGGGCCTTATTTCATCTTCAATTCAATTTTTTTCCTTTTTTTTTTTTTTGCAGATGGTGTCTTAGGTGTATCCTCCCCTTAAAAAAATAAAAATAAATAAATCAAAAATAAAAGGTGTCCTAAAGTAAAGCAAACAATAATAATAATAAAATAACAAACACGTCAGTTGGCATGTTGGACAAGTGTCAGATGCATGTCAGAGCGTGTTAGTATCCGACACCAACACATGTCCATTTTAGGAACGTTCAAACTTCATTATCGACACTTGGCCATTTTATAGAGAGCTCCAATAAAAATCCCATAACGATTAAGAATCAATAAGGCCAAAGAGTTAAAACGACAAGATTCTGGGCATCCTCCCAACCATCTCAACAACCACGAAGACTTTTATTCCTTACAAGCAAAGTATAGCAAAAGAGTGTCCAAATATATCATATAATCCCAACATCCTTCAAACGAAATCATGAAAATGCATAGAAAGATAAACATCCAGAACTTAAAACAGCATAAACATTACAGAGAAATTCCAGAGCTTCCCGTAAAGCAAGGTTTTCTAACCCTTAAATTATGACCATGCAAAAATGCATTTTCAGCAGGAAAGATTAAAGAACCTTTTCTGGGTCGTGTAAAGCCATCCAGATACTTGTAGCAACCTCCACATTTTCAGGAAGAGACCGGCTAGCAACAGCTGGGATGCATTTTACAGCTTTCAGACAAGCAATCCTTACGTGAACATCTTTTGCAAAGACTCCATTTAGAGCCTGAAGAATTACTGTTAATGAAATGCAACCCCCAAACACACTTGTTTAAAAATCAAGAGAATATGAAAGAACATACAGATGCAATTTCATCAGATCGAAGACCAAGACATAACTCATTCAGTGCAGGTCCAATGGATCCTTGAAAAGCTGGAACAACACCTAGAACATGATAAAGAACCTGCAACACAGAGAACATTAATATCAAGGACAAAAGAAATGCAATTTTACCCATCGCCAATTATGGAATGGAATATTACTGATAACATCCGTAGCCTAGGAAGAGGTAGTAAGGGATCCATGTGCAAATAAAGAACACGAAGAACATCATCATGGAGTCCTGTCTTCTTGGAGGATAAAAGAATTTTCTCCATGATCTAAAAGCAAGAAGAAAAAACATCAGTATACAACAAACATCACAAATGACAGAGCCCAATGGCAATAACATACATACCGGGAAAATGAAGGTAAACGTGTCTATAGGAAGAGATCCAGATCTACAAGCAACAGATAGAGCAGTTACTATCCGCTCGAGAATACCCAAGGATGAACTTCCATTAGGTTCCGATTCACCAACTGATGGGGTCATATTAAGAAGAAGATGATCACCATCCGTCGCAATCATGCGTAATGCAGTGGCAATGTCAAGGGCAGAATTACAGAGTGGTGGAGCAAGACATCTAGAAAGTTTCACCAAGGTTTCATATGCCACATCATTTACAATTGGAGACCTTAATAATGGATCAACAAATTTCACCTGATAGAAGGAAAAAAAGATAGAAAACTTGTTGACCAAATTAATCTGAAAATAAAGCCAACACCAACTTCTTTTTTGATAAGAAACGAGAAGTTTTATATAAAACACAAAATGAGTACAACCTACGGCGAGGGCCAAGGAGGCCCTCCCAGACGGCTAGTAACTGAGAAAAGGTTTCCAGTTGTGTAATATCATGGAAAGACTATAATTACAAAAGTGTTTTGTGTGATTTGTACACCACCAAAACGCTGTGTTGAACCACAGACCAAAAATAATCAAAAGAATTCAATCTATCTTAAAAAATCCTACTATTCCTTTCATTCCACAAGCCCCAAACCAGCGATCTAACTGCACAATTCCAAATAATATTTCCTTTGGACCGAAAACCTTATAACTTATGGCCTCCGCAATCCAATTGTCTATCTTCAAAGGGAGACAGCCACTAAGATTAAAAGCATTAAAGAGCCTCTGCCAAACTTTTCCAGCCATATCACAGTGAAGAAAAAGATGGTCAATAGATTCTTCCTTGCTATAGCACAAACAGCACATGGATGGGCAAAGAGCCATATTGGGGACCTTTTTCTGAATTTTTTCATGAGTGTTCAAGCTTCTATAAATCAACGACCACAAAAACAATTTCACTTTTTTCGGAGCTCTAAACTTCCAAACAGCCCTTACGAGGGGGGAAGCAATCCGGCTGCGGCTGCGGCTGCGGCTGCGGCTGCGGCTGCAATCCGGCTTCTATAAATTGGCTCTTTATGAGAAAACTTCAAGAATAAGCAACCATATGACAAGGACAACTGGTAGGAGAGATCCCATGATTACAATCCAACCAAATCTCTGAAGGAAGACTTTTGACTGCATTGAACCATTAAAATGAGATCTCGAAGACGGGAGGAGAACATACTCCACTCAAACACATTGAATCACTTGGAACTTCTATAGTTTCATAAAGTCTAATATATTGCCAAAGGCGTTCAAAGACCAACATCTAGCTTCTCGAAAAGTAGGATGCCATGAACAAGTCTTAACATCCCTATGGGCAAAAACCAAACCATAAGGGAGTCAAGCAATACAAGATAGTCGAGGATAATTGTTTGGAACCAAGGTAGTTATGGGATGTCTTTCTCCCATATTGGTTAGAATGGGTTGACCAATGTGGTGCTTCAGTGGTCTGACTCTCCACCCCAACAGCTAGCTTTTCGAGTGTGGTTCTCCAAGGTGCTTCAGTACCTAACAATGGTATCAAATTCGGTTGTCGATGTTTTGGAGTGGAACCGACAAAGGGATATGACCGAGTGTAACCGAGTGAAGTACCGTTGGAGTAGTCGTTGGGACATTGTCTTTCGAGGGATGGGGTATTATTAAGAACCAAGGTAGTTGTGGGATGTCTTTATCCCATATTGGTTAGAATGAGATGACCAATGTAGAATTTAAGTGGCTTGGCTCTCCCACCCCAAAGCTAGCTTCTGGGGTGTGGTTCTCTACGGTGCTTAAGTACCTAACAATAACCCATTGAAGACTCCTTACACCAAGCAACAAGACAAAAGTGAAAGCAATTCCCATTTCCAACAGGTAAGCAGTAAAAGCTAATATAATCATTGAAATATTTTCTAAAAGCAGGAATATAGAAAGGTACATACCATTGACGATAGTTGACTGTGTGCAAATATAGTATTAGAAATGGCCAACTCTCCAAGAGCCCTCAGCATCAAAGATAAATTATTCTGTATTTTCTGGACCTTTTCCCGTATAGATGCTTCCTCCCTAAGTAACAATTCACGTGCTTCTTCTTTTGCAGTCTTTCCTTTATCTAGGGATAAGGGGAAAACATAAAAGACGCATTATCAAAAAATAATTTTGTTTATTTTTTAAAAAAAACATTCATTTTTGGTTAACCACCAAAAATTAGCAGTATTAACTAATTTTAAAAATAAAACAGAAACAAATTAAATTGCGAAGACAAAGCACCGAAGTGACATGCCAGGCTTTTTTGCGAACTTTCCAGCATCCTTCTTGCCCAGACCAGAAGATTCTCTACTAGCTGGTTCTCTTCTAATTGAATTAGTAGAACTTGAATTTTTCTGACAAGATGATAGACATAAGTTAAGAGTTATTTTTATATTATAATAACTACCCAAAATTAAACAAACAGGCATGTAAAAATCGAAAGCAAAAAAACCTTGGATTCTTTTGGGATACTTGAAGAGATAGGCTCTGCCACATAAACACCTTGCTCACCAGACAGCATCCCTTCTGGAGTGTGAAAAATCTGAAGTCATAGGTAGAAGGAATATAGACAAGAACATGCCATGTCAAGAATCACAATATTAATTCATAATTGTCCAAAGAATATTCTTCTAACCACATATAGCGGAGGAAAAATAGAGGATCTTATAATTCACATTAGAAATTAAAAGCCAGAAACAACTGTAACTTACAAGTTATAACATAATGTAACACCATATAGATAGTCTTGACATACTCTGTTTCAAACTTCTAAAGGAATGCATACAAATTAATTATTGTTTAATTGATCGAAAGACATAAAAACTGTTTATCCAGAGAATTTGGGCCAGTTTATGACCAGTGACCACACCCACTAATTTCATGGGGCATTTGAATTCATCTACAACAGTTGGTTCAAGAAAATATTAAAGTTTTGATATCTTAATCAGGTTGCTAAGAAGTTTTCAACTCCTTTGAGGTGTAAGTTATCTCAAGGCTTACACAGTTACACCTACCCCAAATAAAAGATGTTTATGCTTTGGATGATAGAAGCATAAGCTTGTCGTTTCCAGGTTTTGCACGCATAAATATCTTTTTGCAGCAGAATTGAAGCGTAATTCAGCAACATGTAGAGGTACTGAAAAGGCAATAAAAATTATTACCTTCTATATTTGAACCAATTGAATCTCAAGCTCCAATCCAACAATGACAGTTCATCCTCACCCAATCTCATCACCGTTGCCTTGCCAAACCTCCTTCTCTTTCAACTCCCCAGTTCCTTCAATTTCTAAGATCACTCTTGATATGAACCGGTCAAGCATCAAATTATTAATTAGACTTTATTTAATAATTATGATGTATTTTTAATATTTTCCAGCTTTGTCCTTTTTAATAACATCTAAGTAGGTTAATTTAATCTTTCCACAATGAATTAGGGTTTTGTTGGGAGGCTATTTAAGCCTTACCTTTAGGTTGTTTTAGGGAGAATTTTTTATTAATTGAAATTTTTGGGGTTTTCTATGAATGAAAATTCAATGGTAGATGACAGAGCCTCATCGCCATCTTTTGCAATTCTTGATTTAGGGTTGAAAGCCAAGAACATTCAGGTAAGTTTGATCACCTTGCTTGCGGAGTGTTCGAACTTGGAGTGAGGAACTAGTTCTCCTTATCTCTTGATCTTCGATCAAATGGTAATCAAAATCTAATCCATTCCCTTGGGTTTTTGTCAAATTGATTTGGGGGTTTTAGAATTTGTTATTAAGAGTTCCCCAATTGGGTTCCTAATTTACAAATCCTAGGGTTTTCATATAAACTCTCTTCGTCTCAATCTGATTCAATCCCAAATCCCAAACCTCCCCACCAATCAATCCTCTCCAAGAACCCTCGTCCCGTTCCCATTCAGCCACGCCATCAAACCCAAGTCACAAGCCGATGAGAACCAAGATCGCCAAAGTCGCTTCAATCTCAACCGCCTCCACGACGGCTGCCGCCAAACGCTGAAGGTTGGAGAACATGAACTCGTGAAGATTTTCACTATATGAAGGATACTCCAACTATGACTCCGGTTTCTTATCCAGCGTGGGTTGCTTCGCTTTGGCTTCAGGTGGAGGAGAAGAGGGTGTCGGCAGTGGGCAAATGGAGGAGGCGAGGAAGAGAATTGAGGCAAGGAATCAATGGAAGAGGAGGGTTTTTAAGGTTGCAGAGGAGGAGAAAGTTACAGCTCAATTTCCAATGCTGATTAAGGTCAATAAGAAGGATCATAAGGTAGTTTTTGATTTGATGGACACTATCCAGCAAGTGAAGACTGCTGTCAAGGGCAATTTTGATGAGACTGCTGAAGCACATGCAAGATTGGGGGTTGACGCTAGGAAAATGCAAGTTCTAGGTAACTGACTCTGCCCCATTCCATTGGGAAGACTGTCAAAGCGGCTTTCTTTGATGAAGGGGCTGATGCTGAGGAAGCAAGGGCTGCTGCTGGAGCTGATATTGTAGGTGGTGTTGAACTTATAGAGGAAATTGCAACCACTCGGAAATCAATTTTGGTAAGTGTTTCACAACCCCTGAAATGAAGAGGTGTATTGGCAAGATTTCCAAGATTTTGAGACAGTGGGGATGCTACCAGATGCTAAACTAGGTACTGTGACCAGTGATATCAAAAAAGGCCTTAAAGAAAGCAAGGGAAGGTCATGCAATTTAAAATGGATTCCACATCTATTGTGCATGTGGGCCGTGGGGCTTGGGAAGGTGAGTCATTCAGAGGAGTCCTTACGATAAAATATTGGTGCATTTGTGAATTCTCTTTTGCTTGCAAAGCCTACCGGCTTGAAAAGAGCCTCAAAATATGCTGGATATGTAAATTCCTTCTACATATATAGCACGATGGGTCCCAGACTCCCACTTACAATAGAATCAATGTCCAAAGTTGCAGATCGATACAACAGAAAGTACTTAAGCAGCGTGGTTCACTGAAATCTCTAATATAGGTCTTTTTGTAGCCATTTTTCATCCTTGATCTCACTTCCCCCAATTATAATTTTATTGTTACAAAGCAGGAAGTAGTCAACAGTTGATTAGATTTTCTTCAACCATTTATGGAGAACATTCCATCTTTTAGTGTACTGAGGTAGAAATTGTTAGCTTTTACTGAATAGCAGCAGACTCATTTTTATTTTGGCTTTGCTCTGTTTGTAGTATTTACTTCTTCTGGGCTCTTGCAGTTTGTTTATCACTCAACACTACCTGTGGTTTATGTGGTCTTCAATACTGCTTGTGACTTGTGACACTCATACCTTGTTGGGGAAAATAAAAGGTAAGTTTTCTGATAAAAGATAAATTGGGGATTTAAGGGAGATTAGATCTCTTCATTTTTCTGTCATATTAAATGAAAAAGTGATTTTTTCTCTTTGGATCATATCAACTGAGGTATTAATTATGGACTTTCCATCTGTTTTACATTTATCATCAGACTTTGGATATTGGAGTCTTGAGTATCAAAAGTAAGGTTGGAATACTATTTTGGTTCATGTGAATATATATACAAGTATTTGAACCAATTGAAATATTGTTAAAGGTTAAAATTTTGGGCAACAACATAACCCAAGCATTGTTCTTCTTCAGGAAACTAAATTGGATGATACCGATGACTTTCATATTAAATCAATTTGGAGCTCTGCTTTTATTGGCTGGACAGCACTTAATGCGATTGACACTTCAGGAGGTCTTTTGATTTTATGGCGTGCTACAGAATTTTCGGTTCAGGAGGTTATTCCGGGTCGATACACTATCTCTATTCACATATCATTGGCTGACGGATTCTCTTTTTGGATATCGACAGTTTATGGTCCATCTGATGGTCTTTACCATCATGACTTTTGGCAGGAACTTGATGATCTAGCTGGATTGGGAGGAAATTCATGGATTATTGGAGGTGATTTCAATGTGACAAGATGGTCTTGGGAGAAGTCTCATGATCAGTCCATCAATAATAATATGAGGCATTTCAACCAACGGATTGCGAACTACAAATTAAAAGAAGTGCCCTTAAAAATGCAAAATATACCTGGAGCAGTTCTGGAACCACTCAATATGCCTCTTTAATTGATCGTTTTCTGATTACTGACCTGTGTGCTGATAAATTTGGATCCTTTCAGGTTCAGCGTTTGGATCACATTACTTCGGATCACTTTCCTATTGTTATGAATGCAGGAGAAATTGAATGGGGACCGTGCCCCTTCAGATTCGAGA
>JBBPDJ010000019.1:8289523-8304567 GCA_037974625.1 Cucumis cinereus | reverse complement strand
AACCTTTTAAGAATTATAGCTTAGATGTTTTAGTCGCCAACTGGCAAACTTTTTGTAACCACCTTTAGGTGTTTGGGTTTCCCCTTTATTTCATATTATCAATGAAATGTTTCTTATCTAAAAAAATTTTGGGCAAGTTTACTGGAATTGTCACCTTCTCAAACAAATACCTTCTAAAGTTTCCTCATAGCTGAATCATGAGGTATCCAAAATGCTTCCACATTCGTCTGGTATCCAAAATGCTTCCACATTCGTCTAACCATCTTCATGTATTATTTTTCATGCGGGGAATACATAGTAAATAATAATACAATGACGTGCAAGAACTGGATCCTAGGGAGGCCGCCGCCAATCTACCTCCCCTCTAAATTTTGCTTGGCATTCTAATTAATACTTTCTGATGCTTGAGATTTACTCTTTTTCTTTAAATAATAATTATAAAAATATAGGTTTAAGAAGAAAAAGAAGGAAGAAATAACATCAACCACAGCAGCACTTGAGGCCGACTTCTTGGCCTCTAACATATTGCACCACACCTCCGAACCAGTAAAAGTTAACAGCCATAAAGTGATAGAATCCAAACTACCATTTAAGCTTTCTTCAGACAAGTTAACATGAAGCAGCACCATTAAGTCGCATAAATATAATTGGGCCAGGTGTGTACCTGAATGTCATTTTCTGAAAGCATATCGTGTGAATGACGATCTGACATATTCTCAAAGTGCTGGCATGGTGAACATATTCCAGTTAGCACTAAAAGAATGTGAAATAATCAAGCTGGAAACTTTATAATAATAAAATCAAGAATAATAAACCTTCTCAAATTCTGTGTAAACTTCTTTTGGAGCAATAGTCATCAACGTGGACAATGAATAAATTGCTGCTTCCCGTCTATCAATCGCAGTGTTCATCAATCCTTGTGGTCCAAGGATACCCTGGAGAAAATATTCATGTTTTAAAAAGCTAAATATATATGTATGTGTGTGTGAGTATATATATTTCATTGATAAAATATACAAAAAAAAAAGGGAAACGAACCCTGAGCTACAGAAAGTAATGTAAAAGCCTCCAATAAGCCAAACCATCAACCAAACTGTAATTTCTTTTAAGCGGGGTAAAAAACACGCACACAAACACAAGGCATGCATGCAGCTTCATAGAACTGATAGAACACAACGATGTAGCATCAAACAGGGCATATGAAGTTACATGAGCTTTTAATTTATAAGGCTATATAATTAGCCACTAAGTTGGATTGAACAAATTTCCTACTGATTAGTTTTTTTTAATCGGAAACAAGCCTCTTTGTTGATGTGATGAATGAGACAATTTCCAACCAATTAATCATAATAAGTTACTCTGGTAGTTCAAAAGATTGGACATGTTGAGCACTTGTTCTAGTCTAGCTCATTTCAAAAAGTCATTTATGATTCTAGTGAATGTATCCAAATACCCATTCCCAAAAATTGTTTATGATTCAAGTGGATGCATAAACAATGGGGACTAGTGCAGTACCCAACCAAAAGATGAACCTATAAAATTTCCAACAAAAGAATAAAGGAGGAAACAAAAGGTTTAGAGCACATGTGAAGAGGAGATATACACAACCTTAAGCTTGAAATTAAAACATCATACAGATGCTACTTAAATGGAAGGAGCACTATGTAAATTGACTAGATATCATTGAGACACTTTTGTTCAGAAAACTCCTTCATTTGTTCTCAATAAAAGCTCATTCATTTTTTTTAAACGGAGACAAGTCTTAATATTATTATTAACAAAAGAGACTTAAGCTCAAAGTACAGGAGTATTACACTGAGAGTATTATACTGAGAGCAGAAGAACTAAGGAAGAATACAAACAAAAGACAAAACCAGAAGCTCAGAGTCAGCAAAAAGACTGCAATACGAAAAAACAAGACCCAATGAATAAACAAGCTAAACAGGTTCCCACATAGCTGAAACCAAACTAGAAAGATAATGACAAAGCCAAACACGAGGTCTCTCGCACAGGAGCCCATTTGAAACTAAAAGCTTGTGTTCCAAAACTTGCATTAATTTCCCATATGAGAAGACTCCACTTCATCTTTTTCATTTAATTTCCCTCTTGATTTGAATATCTTGCAGGGCATTGGTTGGCTTTCCCCAATTAAAATAACTGAGGAGCCTAAGAGAGCTTTCTCTCTCTTCTTTGAATGCACCTTTTTAGATTTCTACAATGATTTCATCGAGACCTTTGGGCTTTGCTCGCCGTAGGTTATTTCAGTTGTCGGAGAACTGGGTGAGGGAGAGAGGGGGGAGGAGAGAGGAGAGAGGCCCCCATCCTGAAGCATGAATTTGAATAACAAAAAGCTCATTCATTTAAAAAATGCTAACTTATTAATCACGATAATAACATCCTTCCTAACTTTTTTTTTATAGAAACAACTTTCATTGCGAAAGAATGAAAGAATACAAGGGTATAAAAAAATTCAGCACACCAAAAAACCCTGCCTAAAAGAAGGGGTTTCAACTGAGTAAAATGTTGCCAATGGAATAGTTACAAAAGGTCTTCGAAAACAAAGCCCAAGAGGACACATGAAATCTAATCAAAGCCCAAACCCCACTAGTCATTATGATCCCTTTCCCTACCACGAAACACCAAAGTGTTCCTCTCCCCCCAAACATCCCAAATCACAGCACACACCCCTACAATCTCTTACAGATCTTTTCACAAATAGGATCCCAGAAAGTCAAAGCTCTCAGGTTGCCAATTAGAGGAAGCCCAAGGTAAGAAGGGGGGAAAGAGCCAACCTCACAATCAAACGTCTCCACCCACCTCTTAAGCTTGTCTTGACCACTATTAATTCCCAAGGTAAGAAGAAGGGAAACATCCTTCCTGACTCTTGCGAGCAAGACAAAAGACTCCAGTGATGTAAAAAATGCCCGAGAAACCAAAATATCCATGATTTAGTTTTATAATAAATGGCTTATCATTAAAGAAAAATAATTAGTGCATATCTTGATGAGGAGGCGGCATCTCGCTATCGTCGATCTCATCATTCGCCTCATTCACCACGCCATTGTTGTTCTTGGTGATTCATTTAGTGAGGGCTAAGTGGAAGAAGAAGAGAATGAAAAGATTGAATAGGAAGCACTGAAAGATGAGGTAGAGACCCAAGTAGTTTGTGTCGTTAATAAAAAAGGACAATTGTTCTTGTAGTTGCTACAAATCTAGGATGCGTAATAGTTCGTTTTCTAGTGTTTTTTGTTGGATTTTTATTGGGTTCTCTTAGTATCAATGAGCAATTTGGTTTTTTTTTTTTTTCTTTGAAAAGAAACAAAGATTTTGTTGATAGTAAAAGAGAGACAAATAGCATAACTTATGTACAGCCTCATTACTACAGAAGAAACATCCAAGGAACACAAGAAATAGTACATAGAAAAAATATTTAAGCAGAAAGCTCAACAAAGGACAATGGAAATACATTATAATGTAAAAAGGAACGCATTCCCGTTTAGGCAAATGTCTTGAAAAGAATAATCTGCAAAAAGCGAAAAGAAGGTGACCAAGAGGAAGCTAGGAGCTGTGCTGAGGCGAACCGACCAGGCCATACAAGGGATTTATCATGAAAAACTCTCTGATTTATTTCAAACCAAAGTTTCGATAGCAGTTCTTTGACTGCATTGGACCATAAGATATTTGATTTTTTGGGAAGGGGGGGTCGTTCAACACGGAAAGTATATTGTCTCTAAAGCAAGAGCCAAACACCCACGAAATCTGAAAAAGTGAGAATAGCTCCCACCAACATTCGCACGAGTAGGAGCAAATGTAGAAAAGATGTTGAAGATCCTCCCCTGCAGCATGACAAAGTGGACAAGTTGAAGGGGAGAGGGCATGAGCTTGCAGTTCTCGTTGAAGAGCTGCCGCATAGTTTAAGGGTTTAGGGTTTAGGGTTTAGGGTTTGAGGCTAAGGAAATGGCTTTACCTTGTAGACCACTGATTAGAAGCTGAAATTCTTCAATTTCCCCATCCTCTAGTGCACGGAGAAAGAGGGGCTCTATGAAGATGATGAAGAATCCCAAATTGCACTAACCTTGGCCTCAGGATTGCCTGCAATTGCAAAGAGATTGAGGAAAGCATGGCTGAAGGGTTCGGCTAAACACCAAGGATCCTTCCAGAAGGTGATTTTCTGGCCATTACCTAGCTTGAAAGATACAAGATGGTTGAATGACCTCCAAGTTTTCGATATACTAATCATGGGGCTGCGAATACTTAGACCAAATTTTCCAGAAGTGTGCCATTGGGAGGAGTTGGATCCACGGATGCTACTCACTATTTTGCATCAAAATGCATTTAGTTCCTTTAAAAATCTCCAATTCCATTTAAATAGAAGAGCCAAGTTTCTGTTTTTCAGGTTTCCCAAACCAAGACCCCTGTTCTTCATGGCTTGTGAACAAACTTTCCAATTTACCAAGTGAATTACTTTGCTGCCTTTTTGCCCTTGCCAGAAAAAATTGCACATGATTCTCTCTAATTCTGCTTACACCGAGCTTGGCATTTGGAAGATAGACATATAGTAGGTTCGGAGGTTTGCAAGTACTGAGTTACAAAGAGTTAAATGACCTCCACGTGACAGATTATACCTTTTCCAGAAGTCTAATTTCGAATGTATTTTATCGATAATAGGCTGCCAAGAGCACAAACCAACATCTATAGAACATTGTCCAAGTATATTGGTGACCCATTTCTAAAAAAATCATGAATCTTGTGAACACTTTTCACGTGACTCATCACAAAGTCACAAAAATCAATGGACTTAGAGGTTGACTAAAAAATGTTGTTCTCCTACAAAGTCAGTTTTGTCTGACCTTGATAACAACAGCAACTGTTCACACTTTACAAGAAGCAACTTGGATCGTATCGTTATATCAAATTGGCACTTTATGCTTCGCATTGAACATCAGTCTTCTCCACTACAACCTCAATGGCCACCCTCACACAAAAGGGAAAAGAAATGCAACAACCGCTGTTTTCAAGATAAGGATAACTCTTACGATTGTTACTTTGAATACATTATTTTCCTTGTTATGACTTGGTCCAAAAGCACTACGTTTTATAGATCTTGTTCTATCACTTGTCCTTCGACCAATTACAGAAATCTTGGGTAACTCCTTCAGTTTGGACATGAGCCCTTCTTGTGTAGATTTCATACATCAATGAAATTTGGGTCTTATAAAAACACCAAACAAACAAATATATATATATACATATATATATATTGTCATCTTTGAAAAAACCTACTAGCTAGAAACTAATTTTGCGTGATGAATCACAATATTGCAGCAATACACCATTCAAAACAAAACAAAAACACAATCTTGCATATTCCATAATTCAAATCAACAAAGATATCACTTACTTTGCACAAATTTTCTATATTAGCAGAAATTGTTCCAATGAAGCTTAATCCATGAGCCTGCAAGCATTTATTGACCCGCTGAAGAGTGAACAAAAAATAAATGAGTTAGAATCATCCCAAGTTATGCTATCAAAGAAAACAACCAAGAGCACAAACCAACATCTATAGAACATTGTTCACTTATAAAAGAACTCTTGGGATCAGAAACAAAGATTGAAAATAATTACAGAAAGGAGCTAAGGGGAGATATAGATAAAACAAAAATAATAAAAAAGCAGCTCAGTGCAGTTGATAAGGGGAAACTGAAAAAGATATGCGAGAAAGTAATAAAAAAGAGAGGATAGAGCATTTTAGTTTCTTAGGGTTTAGGGTCAGCTGATTGAAACCTCCCTATCCATGCCTTCTCCATCAGTCTGGACAGGCTTTATTTTATCAAATAGATTTAAAGGTATGAAAGCAAAGATCAAAGAATGGCATATGGATTTAATTAAATCCCAGAAAAGTCAGGAGGAAATACTGGTTTCAGAAATCCTAGCTGAGGAAGTTAATTGGGATCATCCAGAGGATTCAACACTTGATCATACCATCCTGTATTCTAAGAAGGCTGAGTTGATAGATCTGAACAGAAGAGAGGAAAGAAACTTAATACAAAAAAGCAAGTTAAATTGGCTGGAATTGGGGGATGAAAACACGAGTTTCTTTCATAAATTCCTAGCAGCAAAGAAGAGAAGAAATCTTATCCCTGAACTTGTTAACGACCAAGGCATCCCTACATCCTCTTTTGCAGAAATTGAGTCCATCATTCTAGATACTACAAATGTTTATATTCAAAAGAGGCTTCTGCAGGAGTTTTTCACTCAACAATTCAATGGGAGGTTGTCTCAGATCTTCAGAACAGGAAACTGACAGCAAAGTTCAACATTTTCAAAATCAAATCAGCCCTTAAGTCCCTTGGCAAGAACAAGGCTCCAGGCCCAGATGGTTTTACAGCAGAGTTTCTTCTACAGTTCTGGGAAAAGATGAAAGATGACATCTTCAAGCTTTTTAATGAATTTTACTTGAATGGAAAATGAAACGCTTGTGTCAAAGAGAATTTCATTTGCTTGATTAAGAAAAAAGAAGATGTCATTAAGGTTAGTGACTTTCGTCCTATTAGCCTAACTACTTTGCTGTACAAGTTAATTGCATCTTGGCCGAGAGATTAAAACATGTCATGCCTTGTATCATTGCTCCAACCCAAAGTGCTTTCTTGGAAGGGCGACAAATATTAGATCCCGTTTTAATTGCTAATGAAGCAGTTGAATACTACAGATCTAATAAGAAGCAAGGCTGGATTTTAAAACTGGATATGGAAAAAACTTTTGACAAAGTGGATTGGGATTTCCTTGAAAAAGTTTTAAAGGAAAAGAATTTCGATAACAGATGGATAGCTTGGATTATGGGCTGTGTAAAGAATCCCATGTTTTCAATTTTCATCAATGGCAGACCAAGAGGCAGAATTATAGCAACCCATGGGATTAGACAAGGAGATCCCTTATCCCCATTGCTGTTCATATTGGTCGGTGAAGTTCTTAGTAGTTTAAAATTGAATCTCCACAAGAAATGGCTGTTTGAAGGTTTTATGGTTGGTAAGGAAAATATACACGTTCCACTTTTACAATTTGCAGACGATACATTACTTTTCTGCAAGTATGATGATGTTATGATTGGAAATCTCAAAGCAACACTAGAGATTTATGAATGGTGTTCTGGACAAAAAGTCAACTAGAATAAAACAACTCTTTGGGGCATTAACATTGAGGAAAGTAAGATCCAAGCAACAGCGATGCAGAATAGATCCCATACTCTCACTTTTGGCAGCCGGTGTTAGACAAGATTCAAAGAAAGCTAGATAAATGGAAGTGTTACAACCTTTCAAGGGGCGGAAGATTAACCCTTTGCTCCTCAGTATTATCTAATCTTCCAACCTATTACATGTCAATTTTCCTCATGCCGGACAAGATAGCCAAAGATATTGAAAGATCCTTGAGGAATTTCTTTGGGAAGGCAATAATGGCAGCAACTTAAATCACTTAGTGAAATGGGAGATTGTATCTAAACCTTTTAAGGAAGAAGGCCTCGGATTAGACAAAATATTGACCAAAAATTTAGCCCTCCTCGCTAAATGGGGGTGGAGATATTTTAGACCATTCTTCACTATGGTGCCTAGTAATCAAAAGTATCCATGGCAGTGACAACTTCAAATGGCATACCAGTGGTAAAGAGTCTCTAAGTCTTCGAAGTCCTTGGATAAGCATCTCAAGGCAATGGAAAAAGATTGACTCATTGTCAGTCTTTAAAGTTGGCAGAGGAGACAGAATTCAGTTCTGGTTAGATCCATGGCTTGACAGAATTGAGTTGAAGACAACCTATCCAAGATTGTTCAGAATATCCCCTCGTCCAAACGCTTCAATAGCTGAGATGTGGGACTTTCCTACAGCATCATGGTCGATTATCTTTAGAAGATCCCTCAAAGATGTTGAAATTGAGGATTTCTAGAACCTTCTTGGTTCTATTGCCTCACATACCCCTTCAAATCTTCCAGACAAGAGGTGTTGGTCCTAGAATCTAATCTAATGGTGCCTTTTCGGTTAGCTCTCTTTATAAACACCTTATGCCATCTTCTCCTATGAATACTAATTTGGTCAAATGTTTATGGAAAGTCAAAGAGTCCGAAAGAGTCCGAACAGAGTAAACATCACGGTCTAGATACTCATAAAAGGGAAACTAAACTGCGCGGATGTTCTACAGAAAAGCTCCCCTCACACTCCATCTCCCCACACATTTGCCAGTTATGCCTCGGTGCTCAGGAAGACCTTCAGCATCTATTCTTTATGTGTGACTATGTTGCAACTTGTTGGTCTAAACTCCTTGGTACCTTTAACACAAGTTGGGTTTTTGACAGTGAATGAAGCAGTAATGTTAATCAGTTGTTGCTTGGTCCTATGTTGAAGAATCAGGCTCGCCTCTTGTGGATTGATGCCATCAAGGCACTGTTAACTGAATTATGGTTTGAAAGAAACCAAAGGTTTTTCCACAATAAACCCTCACACTGGCAGGACAGATTTGAACTTGCAAGACTAAATGCCTCTTCATGGTGTTCTCTTAGTAAGAAGTTCAAAGATTTCTCTCCGCAGGATATTGCTCTAAATTGGCAAGCTTTCATACACCCTCTTTGAAGATTTGGTTTACGCGAGCTGCTTTACCCCAGGCCACTGACTTCTCTCAACAAATCCTTCTTTTTGGCCTTCGCGAGTTTAGAAGCTTGTTTTTGTTATTTTATGTTCTATCTTAACTATGCTTTCATGATGTTTGGCTAGATTTTTCTATTTATTTGTTTTAGATTTAGTTGTTTTGTGTGAACCGGCTATTCCTATAAAGCCTCACTCTATTTTACTTTTAATCACTCATTTAGGAGATGACGAGGGCGCTAAGGGGGTGTCAACCTAGTTGAGATGCCCGGGTGCGCTTGCTGATCCGCGGTTATGTTTAAGTTTATGTTCCTTGCTCTTTGTATAATCCTCTTGTACTTAGAGCTTTGTCTCTATCTTCATTTTTATGAATAATAGAGACTTGTTTCCTTTTCAAAAAAATTAAGATAACAAAAAGAAAAGCTTCTATCCAATCTGTAACAGAAACTTCCAATTTGGCATATATATCACAAAGTATGAACACTAAGTCACTAACAATGTAACTGTATTAATGCTAGAAACCAAAAAAAAAAAAAAAAAAAAGATTAAAGAACAATATTTGTGTGCATCCTGGTTGGACCCATTTCTTTTGCAGCCCACTCCAACCACAAAGCAAAAAAAGCTCAAAAATATGTTGAGAAGAAGGAAAAGAAAAAGAAAAAAGGGCTTTCAATCGTTGGACCATTGAGTTGGCTTGTAAATAATGGGTGCAGCTAAGCCTAGGATGCATGTAAGTGTTTTCCAAAGTTAAATTACCTTCCAAATGCTATTTCGTTTTGCAGTGCCGACTAAGCATGGATGATGTGAGCATAACATTACTAAGAAAGAATCCTTAGAAGTAGTAGTTGTGGCCGCTCTTGAGATCACAAACAATGACTTAACCAGAACCTCAGTAGATAGAAGGTGTGGAATTTGGGAGTCCAATGAATTCTCTGTGTCACTGCAGACCAAAAGATTGCATCACATCAGCATAAGAATCGAAGAAAAAAGTAGGAACTCAAGGTTACTAACTGAACCACAAATAATTGATTATGATGGAAGAAAATAATTACAAAATGCTTTGGCCAGTAATTATACTTGATTAACAGAAACTGTATCGACTATCATATGACTGCATCCATTAACCAAATCACTCATAAAATTGTAAATAATAGCCGGACCTTATCTTTGAAACATGGAGTTTCTCCCCTACTATAGAAAGGAAATTTGCAAATTCAAGTAAAAGAGCTTCACTCAGCTCTGGAGCGCCAGCAACAAGCTTTCCAATAGCACTGCAAGCAAATCTTCTAACATCCCAACTTGGATGGCACAAAAAGAACAGTAATGGCTGCAAGAGTTTAATTAATCAGTGACTGAAAACTTACATTTTTGGAAGACAGAAATGACAATATATTTTGGGAAAAAGTCACCTGTGAGAGCAATTGAACTGAAAAAGTGTCCAACGCCCTACAAAATAAAATCACAAAGCCGCTGTGGAAATTAGTATTATTATTACTTCACTCAATACGAAGGAATTGTTGATGATATCAAGAATCAGAATAGAACCTGCGTGAGTGTTCCACAAGCAGCACCTCAAGAAGATCAAGACAAGCAATGCAATCTTCTATTGACAGTTTCGACGCCTGGGCACAGCAAAAGAAAAAATTACCCAGACAAACAGTAAGTCATCTTTCAATAAAATACTTACAGAGACTTAAATGGGCATCAAAAACAGGTTCTCAAAAGCTACCATTGAAACTGGTACGATTGCAGGTTCATTTTGAGATACCAAAGACCAGATTTTTTCCTTGCTAACAGTCTCCTCTGAAAACATAGGATAACATACAATTAAAAGAGAAAGATTATTCAAGAAAGATAACAATGAATGAACCTTTTAAAATCTAAAAAGGCAGAGATATATTATTATAAATTTAGCAATAGGCCCAACCGAGAACATTTGAGATTTTTGGGATAATGTTTTTCACAAGAAACAACCTCTTATTGATATATTGAAAAGCAATAAATCTTTAGGGGACTTTTTGAATATGAAAAAAAACCTATTTGCAACTAAAGTATACAAACAAAATAAGGATAATTTCATTAAAAGAAGAAGAAGAAAAGAGCATAAATGGAACCAAAGGGCAAAGGAGATAACAAAAGAACTCAATCAGCAGCAATTAAAAAAGAGAACAAATTACTCAAAAAAAAAAAAGAAAAAAAAAACCTATAAAGGGAGTTTCATCCAGAAAGCGGAAAACAAGTTGAATGGCAGGTTACATGAACATTCTTTTTGTATGAAAACAACTTTCATTGAAAATAAATGAAACAATACAAGGCCATACAAAAAAAACCAGTTCACAAAAATACTCCACTAAATGAAGGGGCTCCAACTAAGTAAATGTTGCCCAAGAGACACATGGAACCTCACTAAGGACCAAACCTCGCAAGGATCCTTGTCTCTACCTCTAAACACTCTACCATTCCTCTCCCCCAAAGATCCCAAAACACAACACACACCCCAACAAACCACAAAAAACGGTCTCTCTCTGAAAGGCGGATGGTGGAGGAACTCCTCGATCATTGCACAAACGTTCCTTTGGCTAACAAAACTAACACAACTCCTACAGAAAATAGCTCCAAACATCCCTTGCATACTGACAATCCCAAAGAAGATGATTTAAGTCTTCCCCTTCGAACATAAAACACAACAAAAAGGCCCTACCAGTGAGGTCCTCCGTCTATCGAACCTATCCAAGGTGTTCACACGACCAGGCAAGACTTGCCAAAGAAAGAATCTAACTTTCTTAGGTATCTTGATTCTCAAAACCTCATCGAACACAGACACTCTAGTAGAGGAGGGATCCAACAAAATCCTAAAGAACGAATTACAAGAAAAGCCTTCACTAGGAATTGGACTCCAAATACGAATCTCCCTTCTTCCCACTCTAAAATTGCAAACCTCCGGTAAGGAAAAAAGAAAAGCAACCTCCGTTTTTCTTTATTGGACAAATGACAACAAAACCCAAAGAGAGACATAGAGTTCTCCGACCACACCACGAGGTCTGGAATCGGCCAATTATTAATAGACAACCGGTAAAGATTTGGGTAAGTAGTAGAAAGAGCTCTATCCAATGATGTAAGAAAAATGGGAGTTAATCGGATAATTAGTCAATATTCTAGGTCAATTCCCTTTTTACCCCCACTTGTAATAAAACTCTATATATAGGAGTCCTCCCCTCTTGTATGAAGCACATTACTCTTTCAATAAAAAGATTTACAATCTTGGGTTCTTGAAGAATTACTCCTTGGAAATACTTAGGCTACATCAAATATGAAAAACACTGAACACATGATAATCAATAGTAAAGGAAAGCTGACAAGTATAAAAGAGATTACTTTTTTTTCATTTAACAATGGAAAGTTTGATTCTTGTTTAGGAAAAAATAAAATAAAAGCTGACAAGTAAAAAGACGGTGTATTATCTGGCAGACATGATGATTCAAATCTCATAGATAATTTTAAAAGAACCTGATTAATTGTGATAAACACCTGCTTTAATATCGATAGCCATAACCTTGCCAACTAAAAGCAAAGCATATATTCCATCCAACCGCTGCACAGCTTTTGTAAAACCAGTTTTCACAAGTTGGATAAGAGGCACTAGAAGACCTGATATCTGCAATTGATTTTTCACAAGAAATGAAAATTATATGAATTTCATATGACAAAACTTAAAAACAAATGTAGGGAAGGAAGAGAATCGACGAAATTCAGCTTTCTAACCCTTGCAACCACATCAGAATTTTTAGAGATAAAATGCAGACAACGAAGGTGTCCTCTCCTCAATGTTTCCTTCTCCTTGAGGCCAGATGCGAAAAGTGAAAGAAGCTCTGGTTGAATGGAATCAGAAGATCTTGCAGCCCAAGCAGCTATAGCGGACAAAATTGCAAGTTTCACCTCTTCATTTCCTACAATTAGTACCATATAAAATTAGCATCAATGTGTGGAGATCAAAAGGGAAAATGAAAACATATCAAAAACATAAACATAAGTTGGGGAATTGTTAAAGCCATTGTAAATAACCCAAGAGAAAGTAACATAGACAGGCCTTAAAACAGTTATCGGGAGCAACAAAAGATAGACTGTTTACCTTCACCCCTATAACATGACAAAAGAAAGCTGCATACTAATTGTGAAAGACTGCAGATCCTTTTCCCTTCTGGAGCATGAGCCAACTCTTGCACCATGTTGAACATACCAATCCGCTGGTAAGGGAATGCCAGTCTTCCTTCTGAGCCTGCAAAAATCAAACCACATAGGCCAGAAGTTAGGCAGAAGAATAATCACCAATACCTTGAAATTCAGAACCTGAAAATCACCACCGGTAAACAGGCATCAAACGAACAACTTGGTATAATGGGGTGCAAAAAATAGCAAAACAAAGCATAAAAGCATCAATCACTTTCTTTTTCATAGAAGAAACTAAATGCATTAATTACATACAGGAAATACATAAATAGCATAAACTTTGTGGCTGATGCAATGGTTGCTTCTTTTCTAATCATTTTGGGTTTGCTCAAGTTTAAATCCTTTCTCGTTGATCACTTCCTAAGCTATTTGCTGATTTTTCTTCTTGAGTTATTTGTTCATTTGGATTGTTCTTTATTTTTCTTCAGGATTCAGTCTCTACGTTGTAATTTGGTTCTAGCCTTGTATTGAATTGCTTGAAGTTTTTTTAATTTTGTTTCCTCTTTTGTACTTTGTGCATTAGAGTCATTCATTATTTCAATGAAAATATTGTTTCCGCTTCAAAAACACAAAAGGACCATTAGCTCAACCAATTAAAAATATAAAAGCAATAAAAAAGCGCAAAGGCAAACCTCCAATAACAGCTTTAACATTGTTGAACATTGCTTCCAGAGTATCTGGATTACTCGATTTCCCAGCTAAACATCTTACGATAGCCAATGCTCCAATCCTTCTACTTTCATCTGTGTGTCGAGCTTGTGGTGATACCACTGAAAGAATTTCTATTGCATACTTACTTAAATCAAGGGTGAGCGATTGTAAACAGAATAACACTGAATCCAACACAATCTCAGGGTTGCGTTTAAGCATTTTAACAGAAGACGGCACCACAACACTCTGGAGATCATCATGTAACATATGTCCAAAAAGAGGACGAAATGCTTCACTAAGATTCTTGGTTGGCTTTTCCCTGGCATTTAAAACTGACTTGACATAGAGATCGAGAAATGTTGGCTGTACAAGACACACACAATCAAAGATGCCAACTGAGAACATGATCAAATCAAACTTAACAATAAGAAAATCGCCAATATTGAGCAAAGTCTAAAAAAAATTAACTACTGACCTTGAAGTTTTCAAATAAGGGAGGTAGAGTATTTGAAAACTCCAATAACAAAGTCAATAACTCTGGAGCATCTTTGTGTGGTATGCGTGTGTCATTTATTTCGTCAATGTACATTCTGCAGATGTCTGCCGACTGCACAGTAGAATAAATTTGCAAAAACAATCGAAATTGAGCTAATAACATGTAGCATCTCATAATTTATGGAAAAGGGCACAGAATAAACCTGAGATAATAAATGGAAAAATGTTTGCTTGCAAGCCCTTCGCTCTCGGAAAGACCCCTCCATAAGAATGTGGATCAAATTTGCTTGAGCTGATGCTAATCTAGAAAAGGCATTCTTTGAAATGGTGGGAAACTGACTATAAACAAGAAGAAGACAAGACCACTTGAGAAGTCTATAGCATCCTACATGTGTGTGAAACTTTGACTGCTTTTCCATGGACTGCACAAGTGCTGCTGCAAAACTTTTCATGAACGTTATCTCACTTAAAGCTTTTATAATTACATTATCCACAGCCTCCCTTGATCCCCGATCATCATAAATAAATAGTGTACTAAATATTATGTCAACCAACTGCAAAGCGAAATCCTCATATGCCTCTGCACGGTAAAAGAGTGTTGATATCTCAAATCAGCCCAAACATGAGAGGTTGTTAAAACAAATCAATCAAAACAAAAATCCTGTTTGCAAATCAAAACCAGAGAACCTGACACGGGAAAAACATCTGAATCTAAAACAAAGCTGGTTGGGCACATATTCTATAAGTAATATGTCCATATAATTCCAAAAGTAAAATCATGGGAAAACAAGTAGATGATTCAAGTATCTGATGTTTTCACAAATCTTGAAAAGCATGCTCATAAAAAAGTTTTCAGTAGCATACCCTTAACCCAGCCATGAGTAGATAAAAATCTTCTAATTACATCTAAATATTTTCCCATGAGAAACTATGCAACCCTTCTCCATTCAAATAATCATTATCATTGTAGATCAATAATTCAAGAGAAAAGTATTTACTATATTGATAGAGTTATGGTACAAATACATATTTATAGAGAA